>JAUZSU010093589.1:0-19991 GCA_034780255.1 Parotocinclus maculicauda
TAATTGATCAAAATTGACTATCCTGCTTTTCTCAGGCCACTGGTGCCCCCTTTTGAAATCTGTCAAATGAGCCAAGCGTCTTTGAGTTCGTCTGACAGCTAATGGTCTCACCAAGAGGTACACTACCCAAAAGTAGCTTCTGAGAGCCTTTTTATAGAGCAGCAGGGGAAGCAGTCTTACACCCTGTTGTGGCAAGACCCAGTGCCTAATCAGATCCCAGCAGATCCCAGCATATGGGATCTTGTATGACAGAACTGAAGCAATTTGACAGATTTATTCGTTTTTATCTATACTTATTGTCAGTGAGTATATTTATTAGTATGTGTTATGATGTTATAAGAAGTACACTGAGTATTGTAATAAGTAGTTGGATATTTCTTCCTCCCTTTTCTTTAGGGCTCTCCAGGACAGGACGGCCTGGCAGGGACAAAGGTTTGTGTTCTTTCTCACGGGTCGATACACGCTGTACTTTTTGGCTATGTGATCAGGTAGAGGTACCACAGAGGTACCAACAGGGCCATGGAGAACATATACATTATACTAGTAATTTGGCTGGACAGGATGGAGTATGAATAAATGAAGAGCTTACATTATTAAACCTGTATTGATTCTACATACTTCTCAAACCGTTATCGATTTTGCTATATGACTTATTTTGAGAAAGCTAAAGTTTATTTATAGTGATTTATATATTCACTACGACATAAGGTCTGCTGCTGCTGCTGCTGATGTTCCTGATATTATAATAATGTAGCTTTTATATATACATTTTTTATACAATAAAACTGTTTTGAATCAGGAACCATGAACTAAATTATGTCCTTATATGAAGTTAGAAAGCTATTAGATTGTATTAGATAACGGGAGCTTCAGGGACGCTTTAGTTCTACAAGCCCTGCTCACTTCTGGTCTGGTACCTGAGTTCCTGAATCTAAGTGTAAAGATTTTGGGGGTTCCTCAAAGAATAAAACAGCTTTGGCTTTTAAGTGGGACTTTTTTGGAGCTGGAAATGTTCCTAAACTAACATGTAAAAAATAATAATAATAATAATTAAATATATATATATATATTGCTGACAAAATTTATGGGATATTTGTTTATGAGAGATTTCATTTTGAAGTATCCCCTAATTTTAGTATCTCTATGCATCTACTGTGCTGGCCTACTGGATAAGGTACTGGACTATGGACCAGAAGATCCAGGGTTCAAATCCCACCTCTGCCACAGTTGGGTCCCTGAGCAAGGCCCTTAAATCACAATTGCTTTAATTGTAAGACTGTATTAATTGTAAGTTGCTCTGGATAAGGACGTTTGCTAAATAACATAAATGTAAATTTAAATAAATGTACATCTATCTATCTCAGTCTGCCTGTCTATTTGTCTATATGAATAAATAGATTGATTAATTGATTAAAGCAGAATAGATTTTTTAAATAAAAATGAATAAATAAGTAAATGAAATGGTTTTCCTTACAAAGCACACAAACAAAATATAATTTTCACACATAAACTGCTCACAAAATGAAGATTTCTTCAAAATAAAATGTCCCACAATATAGAATAGAATAGAATAGAATAGAATAGAATATTGGACTTAGAGGACGGCGGCTCGTCTCTTGATGCTTTTTTTTGATGGTCTGATGTCCAGGGCATGTTTATGACTTTGCCCTGTGTTCTGATGTTTCTCTTACGTTTTTTTTTCTCATTCTATCTAGACTAAGTTCTAAAAGTTTGAACTTTTTAGTTTATGACTGATCAAAGACAAAACCTTACTTGACACTGCAGGATGAGTGTGTTCTCTGGACCTGCTTTATTTAAGATGTTGGATAGGTGAATGCTTCAGGGCTTCATAGTCGTGTGTGTGTGTGTGTGTGTGTGTGTGTGTGTGTGTGTTTCACAGGGAAAGCCAGGGTTAGATGGAGCTAAAGGGGAAAAGGTGAGTTTGGATTTTTGCAGTATTACTTTAGCCGGGGGAAGATGAAGCATCTGTACAGCTTTCATACAGAAGAGCTCAGCCTGAGTTCATAAAGCCATACGTCTTCCTCTGTCCCTGTCAGGGAGAACCATGTACTTCATGCCCTTCCTCTGCAGCTTTATTGGACTCCAAGGTCACGCTGCTCAAGGGAGACCAGGTGAGTCATGTTCCCCGACTGTATATATAAAAGTTGTAGCTTTTATATATACATGATGTTGCTAAAACTGTTCTGAATAAGGAATCAAGAACTAATCCTGTCAGAAAATGAAGTCAGAAAGCTACTAGTTACCGGGAGCTTTAGGGACGCTTTAGTTCTTAATTTCTCTTCTTTAGTTGAGAGAGATCCAGAACCATTTTATTCAGCACTGTTTAATCAGTGCTCTGGTTCTTAACCCAAGTTCTTGAATGCAAGTGTGAAGATTTTTGGGGTTCCTTAGAGAATAAAACCGCTTCAGCTGAGAGATTTGAAGCTCTTAAGTGAGACTTTTTCAGAGCTTGAAATGTTCCCCGAACTGACGCGTAGGGATTTCTTGATTTTGTTTTTTAATTATTTGAAAGTTTAAGAACATAACTGGAAGGATTGTCAGTTTCTTGAGCTCTTTATAACCTAGATTAAAAGAGTAAAAGAGAAAGGCGGTTGTTTGGTTCCTCGAAATGTTCTAAAATGTATTATTTAGGATTGAGAGTTCCAGAACTGTTCATTTTAATCAAATGCTTTTAAACTTTTGAGAGTTTCAGAATTATTTGATGCTCAAAAAGCCTTCTTGTTAATTCTGAAAGTGATTGTCTGTGATTTGAATATTCCAAGAATGAAGTAATGCGAGGTCTGGACTCTTTTAGTTCCTTAAATTGCTCCATAAAAGAAGTCAATTTTGAAGAAAGAGAACATTTTGGGTGCTTTGGCACCTCGGATTGTTCCAGAACTGAACTGAAGTGAGTTCCAGAACTTTAAAATTGTTCTGAAATTAAGTAAAGATTTCTAACATTTTTCTGTAAGTGGATGGAGCTGTGGAATTTATACACATCAGTGGAAAAAGTTTTTAAGTGCGTTTCTTCAGTGGTGGGTGGTTTATAAACTGGTTTATAAACTGGTTTGGTTTGATGGCACCTCAAAACTAGGGCGATAAAAGAACAGAAGTTGATAGAGTTTTAAGATTTGTTATTTTCTCTGTAGTTCAGAGTTTAATTCTTTACCAGATGTTTGGAAAGACAGCAGTCTTCTCATGTCTTTCTGTAGGGTGAACCAGGACCCATTGGCCTTCCAGGACTCCAGGGGGCAAAGGTAAGTCTCATTAAAGATGTTTAAAAAACCTTTAGACTACCATTCTTAGGAACTTCAGCTTAAAAGTTTACGTTCAAGTTGATATATTAGTACATTAGAAGTTTAAATGAAAGTAACCATCGTTAATAATTTTCTTTTATATTACTTGTATATATTAATAAGAAAGTATTCCAGTCCACCTAAACAGCAGGCTGGATTTTGGACTCTTTTGGGACTGTATGTTTATTTACAGTGGATTTGTTTGTTAGGGGGATGCAGGCAGTAAGGGAAGCGAGGGGAAAACAGTAAGTCTGCTTTATTTCTAGGGCTTTTCAATTCAGATTGATTGATAATCTACAGCGAGGCCATTCTGACTCACTGGGATTTTTTTTCAGGGCAAGCCTGGTCCAAGGGGTCCCAGTGGCAAGGAAGGACAAACAGGAGCAAAGGTGATAAGATTTACTAGCATTCAATTTCTAAACTTTATTGTTATTATCTATTAAAAAGACAATAAATTAAGTTAGGATTATAAACTGATCCTTACTGATATCAAATTAATGTTTCCATATCTAAATATAAATTAATATAAAAAAAAATATACTGACTAATGGTAGTAGTAGTGATATTACAATTATTAGTATTTATAGCGGTATTACTCTTTTCACTCTTTTTACCTTTTTATAATTATTATTATTATTATTATAATTTTTATGATTATTATTATTATTATTATTATTATTATTATCAGGAGTAGTATAGTAGTAATTATTAGTATTTGTAGTATAATTATTTAATTATATTACTTTTATATTGATATATTATTTTTATCAGTATTATCGTTGTAATTATTAGTATTAGTAGCGTTATTCTTATTGTTTAAAAATATTTATTAATATTTATTACTTTTTATTATTTACAAATGTATTTAACATTATATAACATTATATATCACTAATGGTATTGCATTTATTATTTTTTCAATAATATTACTAGTAGTAGTATTTTTTATTAATAAAAATTATAATAAATAATAATGAATATTAAATTATTATTATTATTGGTTTTATTGTTATTATTACTGTTGTTATATTTAATGACATTACTGCATTTTATTTTAATTATTAAAGGGTGATGCTGGTGATTCTGGTTCACCTGGACCTAAAGGTGAAAAGGTGAGTTCTCTGTCTCTGTCTCTGTGTCTGTGTGTGTGTGTGTGTGTGTGTGTGTGTGTGTTTTGTGAATAAAGTGTGTAACTTGGGTGTTGTCTTTGTTAGGGAGACTCGTGTGGTATTTGTGAGACCTCCCCATCCGAAAGGATTGGAGGCCCGAACACCTTTAAGATACAAGGCGAGCCGGGCCCTCAGGGGCCACAAGGGCCTCCAGGTCCCCCAGGAGAGGCAGCTGAGGGTAAACAGGTGAGCCAGGTTTTAAAAGCAAATTGTTTTTGCATTTATTTGTATGTCAATCATACTAAAAGCTGTATCAACCAAATACAAATTACACAAGGGGAGTAGATGCAAAAACAACAACGCTTAGATCCAATACTACACATAAAGGATGTCAAACCAGGAACGACAAATAAAAACGTGAAAGCATACAGCCCAAGAAGTGAATCCACCTGCTATGGAGCGACACAGGAGTCAAAAGATTATGAGACTATGCAGGACTACACGGGCCAAAAGTTTCTTCAAATGGTACTTCATCCTGATTCAAAGCCTAATAGGTAATTACAGACATTGTGGCTTCTCATCAAGCTTTGGAGACGTGTCAACCACTTGGAGGGTGTCTTACGTCCACGTAGTTACCATAAAAACACAGATTAGTTACTCAATCTCTCATATTTTTTAAATATTAGTATAACAGTATGGTAGTAAAATTCAATTCACGGTTTGTATATGCTTGGATGGAGACTTGCCATATCTTGGAAACGTTGTTACAGAAGATTTGATCTCGTCCAGACATCAGAGGCTTAATCATACCTTAAATCTGTCTCTCAGGGTCCTCCAGGCTTTCAAGGAGAAAAAGGAGATGAAGTAAGTAAGATCTACTGCTTACTGCTGATCTTTGGACGACCACAAGCATTTGTTAAATTATTATCTTTCCCAATTTTTATTGTTCTTTAAGTGTAGACGTTCATTATGAGGTAGTATAAAGCTATCCATGTGCACAGGGTTTACAGGGAAGCCCAGGATTCGATGGATTGCCGGGGATGCCTGGTGAGCCTGGAAAAGATGGTTCTATTGGACTCAAAGGAGAAAAGGTATAAATGTGTGTGTAATAAGTGTTAATTGAGAGACTTTGATGATCTGTGAGGTCCTCGGCTGGCCCAGCAGTACAAAACATTAGTGAAATACAGTGGGCAGTGAGATGAGAACAAAGATGGAAAGCAACTTCTGAGCATATGAAGGCCTCTCTGAAAAAGTTGGAGATGCTTTAAGAAGAGCTGGCCTGTGCCAGAGAAAAAAACATTTGTACACCCATACAACAAACATCAGCTGGAGAAAAAGCTGAACTTAGTAAAAACCCTGAACGTTATGTTTGGGAAGGTGTCGCTGAGATCTGCAGCCAGAGACCAAAACAACAAACCAAACAGGTGAGAAGCAGAGCAGCACCAGAAAGCTAAACATGAGAGCAGAACAAATACGAGTAAACATAAGATAAGAAAAGGGAGAGGGGGGCTCGGTGTTGCCTGATGTTTTATTAAATACCTAACAGTGTTTATTTCGTTGACGATCTATTTCAGTCATAGTTTTCGTCAACGAACCTTTTCTTCATGACGAAAAATAAACGATAACTAAACAAAAACTACTCACAACGATTAAAACTGTGACGAAATTAATTGACACTTTCATCAACGAATAAAAACGAGACAAAAATGTTCGTCATAGGTGACGTGTGAATACTAAATTTAGTTATAAATCCTCTTTTGTTATATATTTGGTGCTTATTTTTGCAGTAATGACACTGCTGCTTTTACTGTACTCAGTTATAGAATGTATTATTTAATTTATGTAATTTGTTATAAACAATGTATTTATTTCTCAGGCACAGCAAACCTAATTATAATCAATATTTTATTGTTCTGCTCAATATGTAAGGTCAGGTCAATAAAGATGTTTGTTAAAAGATATTGGTATTTCAAACATTAATAATATTCCATAATTGGTTAATAAATGTTTTATTTTGTGTAAGTGTTTATAATGACTTTAATAATTCAAGGGAACTGAAGAAAAAGTTCACATTTTACACCCTTTATATTTTAGTCGAACTGAATTGAATGTAGATTTAATCGACTTTATTCTTATGATAATTAGTCGACTAAAACTAGACTAAAACTAAAAACATTTCAGATAGCTAAATTATGACTCAAACTAAATTAAATTTTAGTCACAAGACTAAGACTAAAACTAAATCAAAATTTGCTGTCAAAATTAACACTGATGCCTAATTATTGCAGGTACTCCCTAATTTACGGGACGGGGACGGACACCAGGGCTTCTTAAAATAAACTGTAACATCGGCTGTTCTCGTGTCTTTTGTTACTGGCAGGGTGATGCCTGTAGTAGCTGTCTACCAAACCCTACGGGACCAGGGGATAACCTAGGCCTCCCTGGACTCAAGGGACAAAAAGGAGAGCCAGGCCCGACAAGAGAAGGAAAACCAGGGAAAAATGTGAGTTTCTGTTTATAGCTTTTTATGACTTACTTTAGTGTTTGTGTTCAGGCATCCAAAAATGTAGTAATAATATGAAACAGTGTAGGTTCATTAATAAAAGAAATGATTATCTCTGGTGTTCAGAGAAACCAGTGTGGGATTGGGATGATTCAAAATATGACTTACTTATAATCTATTAAATCTAGCAAAGTCTTAGGAAAAGGTTTGTGCACACATAGCTACATTATTATTTATATGCTCATCTTTAAGAGATGAATACATAATATTCGATTATTATTTTATTTTATTATAACAAATGGTGTGAAGAAAATATTTCTGCTGCAGTTACAGTGCAGAAAAAAAATCCTTAAAACAAAAACAAACAAACAAAATGGAACTATTTCTATAAAATATACACTTTTATATACAGTACATTTTAAATATATTATATATATAAAAATATTATATTAATTATATTAATTAATTAGTCATAAAAAAGAATTATACTTTTTTTAAATAAAGGAAAATAAATATAGTTAACATATTTATTATAATATATAATATATATAAAAATACACATACAAGCAAACAAAATGTAACTATTTCTATAAAATGTACAGTTTTCTGCAAAACACGTTTTGAATGAAAATGAAATGAATTAATTCGTGATAAAAACAATTACATTTTCTTTTAAACAAATGAAAATAGTTTAAAATATTTGCAAAAATACACGTACAAACAAACAAAATAGAACTGTTTCTATAAAATATACACTTTTATGTAAAATACATTTTAAATGAAAATGAAATTAATGAATTAATTAATAAGAAGAAATAATTATACATATAATATATAATTATAATTATATATTTTTTAAATAATTGAAAATAAATATAGTTAAGCTATAGTTATAGCACATACAAACAAACAAAAAGCAAATAAATAAATAAATAAGTAATCCGATGCAACGCACAATATATTTTATTCCCTCCTCACCTGCTGCGATAAACAACGAGATTAAGAAACCAAATACTGTAAGGATACACTCAGAGTGTATATGTGTGTACAGAGTGTGTATCAGTGTAACAGAACTGATATAGAATCTCGGAATAGTAGTTTACCTCTACCTGCATCTTCCACTTCCTGCCTATCAGTAGGAGGCTCAACAAAATCCATTATTATATTAACACTCATAGCTCTCACAACAACAAACATGCACTAGCAAGTAAAGTGTACACACACACACACACACACACACACACACACACACACACAGGCCTTAGTCTTAGTCCTATAACAAAAGCACAATCCCAAAAGCCAAAGCCACAAATCACAAACCAGACCTGAGTTCAAACGTCACACAATCGGGGCTGGAACAAAGACGAGGTACGAAGCCTCAGACGTCTCACACACACACACACACACACACACACACACACACACACACTTTTAGGTTGTCTTGTTTGCTGGTGATTTGAACTGTTTTTTCTGAACGTGGCCTGTCTCTCCCTCCAGCCGCCTAACTAATAAACTCTTTTATCCGTCGAGCTAAAGCATGATACCTAAAAAACATCCACCTAGGCTTTCTAAATTGTAAACAGGCCACGTTTAAACCAAATGCATTTAGAAGTGGATTTGAACTCAGCCCATGTTCATGTTTGTGCTGCACAAAGCATGGCAATGGGATTTCAGTCTTCCCTGCTTTGGATGCTGTCGCTGGATTTTCACAGCCATAACCAATATTCACTGGTTTGCTTGATTACACAAATCCCTAAAGGTAATATAAAAAGCCAATCTCCTTTTGGTGCTGTTTGAGGAACGCTGGGGCTGCTTGAACGTACGACAATTTAGAAACGGCTTCTGAAAGCTTTACGCTTCCTAAATATTGGATTAAGTATAAAATCTAAAAGCACACCTCCATCACGGTCGTAGCGATTTGTCGCCTTTTGAAGGAAAACCTGTCCTTTATAAATATCTCTTTTCAAGACTCTAATCCACACCTTCGCTCTTTCTATTTAGGGTCAGCCAGGACTGAGAGGCATTCCCGGACCTGCTGTGAGTCCAAACCTGTTTTACAGTTTTAAATCAGACCTGTAGTGATACTTTCTCACTCTTTTGGTGCACTTTATTTCACCTGTGCGTTGCTGTTTTTTTAATTCCCGTCATGTGTAATGAATGTGGACTTTTGCCGCAGGGTCCTGTTGGACCGCTGGGACCCCCTGGGCAAACGGGACCAGCTGGGCAGTGGGTATGTGCCTGTAACACTGACCAACTTTTTAGACCGTCCAAGCCCTAAGGGTGCACTCTAAAAACCAAGCCTCACTTTGTGATCTTCACAGGGCCCGAAAGGTGAGATGGGGCCACCCGGGCCTCAGGGACCAATAGGAATTGGCGTATCCGGACCTCCGGTAAGGTTTTAGCAAGATTGACTTGTATAGCAGCCCATTTTATGTTTATTGGTTGTATTTTGTAATAAAGTTTTAAGTTTTTAGTATCAAAATGTATTAATAAACAACGAAAAACAAAAACACAGTGGAAAGCCAAAAGGGTAATAGCTAATGAAGTGACCATTATCATTTTTTAATAATCTTTTTTCTGTGTACAGCCCTAGATCTGGCCAAAAGTATGTGGACTTCAGATCTCTGTAGACCAAAAATAGAGAGTTTTGGGGGTTGAGGTCCAGTGATTTTGTCGAAAATGTGGTCATTAATGCTTTTAAATGTCACCTTAGATTGAGGCCAACACCTGATCTGACTTTATGGCATTCCATACGATTGCTATTGTTTTTATATGAAAGTTGTCACATGAACACTGTTGTAAGAGCTTTGATCTTTCTCATTATGGTCTCATTCATGAGGTTATTTGGTGATTTATGTGTTGTTTTTTAATTCAGGGTAGGGATGGTTCTCCTGGCCCTCAAGGATATCCAGGGGGAAATGGCATACCAGTGAGTGACACTGTTACACTTCTGTTACATTTTTTCAAAAATATTGTTAAGATTCTCAGATCTGTTCTCTGTTCATTTCTAACTGGAGTTTTGCATGTTCTCCCCGTGTCTGCATGGGTTTACTCCAGGTACCCCGGTTTCCTCTCACAGTCCTGAGACATGTTAGGTTAATTGATTACTCTAAATTGGTGTTGACTTGAGTGGATATACACTGCTCATGAAAATGTGGGGATATTTTATTGGGGAATATTTCAAAATTAAATATTAAAGAACATATTTTTGTGAGCAGCGTGTACGACTAGTCTTGAAATAACATTGTTTGGGAAATGGCCACTGATGCCAATAGGAATGTTAAATAAAAAAAAAAACACTAACAAATAAATAGATCAAGTTAAAATCTAACTGAATATTATGTGGAAATTGCATGAATAACATCTTGAAATGGAAAGCCCAAAGGGTCACAATGGTAGATGTGGTTGCCTTTAGAATGTGGGAGGCTTGGAATAACCACAAACTGATTTTTTTATTTAAAAATACATAAAGAAAACAAAAAAGGAAGAGAAAAACAAACGTATTGTTATGCCTCAATAACAGCTTTAGTTCTGTATTATTAGCAGTGTGGAAAGCCAAAAGGGACATAACTATAACTATAGATTCGGAAGTGACAGTTTTTCGGGGAGTAAGTTATTGCAGAAAATAACTGCCACGTCTTTAGTATGATGTGGTTACTGCCACGGTCAAATAACTACTGTGGAAAGCCAACAGGGCCATAGCTAGCTCTGTGGGTGTGATCGTTTATTTCTAAACAAAGATACACCAGAGCATCACATTTGCACACTCTGTAAAATACGAGGGGCAATTCTGTGGTAGTGTGGGCAGCCAAAAGGGTAATAACTTTATAAATATGTGTACATGTGTGTGTTTTTCAAAAATGAAACACGTAACATCAAATCTGTAAGCTCCTTGGTAAGAAGAATTGCGACAACTTTAATATTGTGTGGTTACTCCCACTTGTGCATTAACAGTAGGTCCAATCCTGTCAAATTCTTTAACATGGAATGCCAAAAGGGTCATAACTAGCTTTATGGGTGTGGTTGTTTGATGATAAATTATGTAAAACACCAGAATATCAAATTTGCAAGCTCTATGAAAAACAAAACGTCACACATTCAATTTCTACCTTAATGTGGTTACACTAACATATAATAATATCAATGATAACAGGGTTGTGTGAGCAGCCAAAAGGGTCATAACTATGGGTATGGATAATAAACAAACAAAACATGACACCCCATGAGTAGGTAAAGTTGTAATGGTAAATTTATCCATTAAAAACATTATTTTCGTTAATGAGCCATTGACAGTTGACAGTTCCAGCTGGCTGTGCCATATCTTATGGAAAGCCAAAAGTCATAACCATAAATATGGCAGCGGTAGCTTTTCATAACTGATTAAATGACCACCTGTGTGTTCCATTTCACTATTCCCTGATTCCCCTGAAGTTTTGTCTGAAGGGGAGAGATTCTCACCCCTACTCTTGATCAAGCAGTATGGAAAGCCAAAAGGGTCATATCTACTGTCACAGAGCTGATGGAATTAAACCAGCTCTTGGGAGCCGAGTGCCACTCCCCGTCTACAGTTAATCAGAATATGCAGCGAGCTCCTGGCATGGGGTGTGATCTTGTCAGCTGCGGAGTCAAAGGAAGTGGTAGTTTATTGTCTTGGCAAAGCTCTTCTCATTAAAGAAACAAAGGCGACACGAGCTGCTTTGACGGCATCAGATGTTAATTACCAGGAATGGAAGGAGATTGGGAAAGGGCTGTGTTAAACACCGCCTGGATGCAAAACAACAACACGCTGTCTGCTTTCATCTCATCAGCTGTCCCCTTTATCCCTGATCTGCACTCGTGTCACATGCCAACCAGCTTTATACACAATAACACACTCGAACTAAACTCTGTGTGTGTGTGTGTGTGTGTGTGTGTGTGTGTTCTGTCTTTCAGGGAGCCATTGGACCTAAGGGTGACAAGGTAAGACTCCGGCTCAGTGGGCTGAGGAAGCTATTTGGAGGTCCTCCAAAACAAAAGCAGCTTGTGTGTGTTTTCATCAGCTTGTGTGAAGGTGCATAAGGGATGAAGGTGATATCTTGAGAGGATTGCTTGGATGGACAGTGATGGCTCTGCCTCAGAGACACGAGTGACAAAGAGGGCCTGAAGAAGTCAGGAGTGCCCGATGGCCAGAAACAAGATTATTAATTAGCTCTCTGATGCTTCAGTGTTCTTCATTAGAACATGTAATGTTTTTTATGCTCAAGGTTCAGGACACCCTTAGTGATCATAACTAAAACTGTCTGGCCTCTAGGGGGTCTCGAGGGTTTTAGGTGAGATTTTGAATGCGGTGTTGGTGAATGGTGTTGGCGTAGATACTCCAAAAAAATATTCTGATAATATTAAAGCATTTCTTGGGGGTTTCGGGTTTCACAAATTGCCCTTTTTATACCGTATGTCAATAAAGTTACCTGGGAAGGCAAAAAAGTCATAAGTAATAAAATAAGTATGATTTTCTTCAGAACAGATGGAACTAAACGTGCCCTTGGGAGTGGATATATAGCACCTTCCACAAATTACATTTTCAGGTTTAAATTCTGACGATTCTAAAGTACGAAAAGCCAAAAGGCTAATAACTACCAACCATAGTATGAGTGTTTGTTCTAACCAATGGAAATAAACCAGCAGTTTGAAGTGGACTCACACCAACTCCACTTTTATGATATTAATACACAATCTGGCAATTACCTAGTCTGAAAAGCCAAAAGGGCCATAACTGCTATAACATGAGTCTGTTTTTAGTTTGTTCTGTTCTATCCACCTTTAAACTATTGTACTCAGAACCACAGCGTGCAGTTAAGTATTTGTACCATGATTACTGAAATTGGAGGTAGCTTTAAAGGCAAAGAATTAAAATTTACTTCAGTCAGTGTGAATGCCATGCAGGGGCACCCCTGGTCAGACGCTGCTTCTAACCCAGAAACTTGACGACATATTGGAATCCCCTTATGAGACGAACACAGAGACAGAAAAGACCTGGCAAAGAATGAGAAACTCAACCATAAAACTGTCTACTTATGAACTCAGCATCATGAGGTGACCACGAAGAAGCAGCAAGCCCAAATGCCCCCACTAGGGGCCCTCACTACACTGCTAGAAAATGACAGTCAACCCTCACCTCTTCAGATTCGGAATACGGACCAGAGTGGCTCAGTTGGTAGAGCAATGGTTCCCATTTAAAGGCCTTCTTGGCCCGATCCTGTTTCTGACAGGGAGATTTGTTGGTTAGATTGTGCGTCGTTTCTAGCTTGTTAAGACAGCTGGTTTGTTAAGACTTTTGCGGTTTGAGCCGTTTGTCCGTATTTACGGAGGTTTATCAATAAGTGTGGCATTTATCCATAAAAAGGCGATTATTACAGTAGTTCATATTTACAATAACTGCACAATTTTACATTCAGAGTTTATTTTATTACCTTTTGAATTAAACAAATATAGAGATCAAGAGAGGATAAAAAAGGATTTAGTGTTACGGTGTAGCTGGCAGTGATAGTGCTGGACCATATGCTAGGAACACACTAAATATAAAATCTGTGAGATATGTCCAGTGGCTGAGATTTAAAGTGAAAAAGTGCTGTAATGAACTTCCACCACACAGTCCTTCTTTATTCCTGTATCTATTTATTATATTTGTATGGAGGGTTTCTAAATCCTAGAATACTGTTTCTGGTTTACAGGGTGAACCGGGAGTGTGTGGCTGCCCAGCTCTCCCACAGTCTGGACGACCTGTAAGTACATTTGAAATCTCTTTGATTCTGAAGCTTTCGGCTGCAATCTTGAGCCTTGGCTTGCAAACACGTTATGTAACGTACAGAGCTTTCGGAAATACGTACAGTATTATGGGATGCTGGCCGGCGTGTGAACTTTGGGTGGTCATATGACTTTGAACGTTGCTGTTTTTGTTTTGCAGGGTGTCCCTGGTGGTGGGCCGTACGGGGCTGACATATATCAAGCTGGTCCTCAGGTCTTTGCTTACCTTATTCACATATGGCTTGAAGGTCACGTTTTTAAGCATAGTGGAGGACCATCAGTGGGGTTCAAAACTTTGAAAGGTCTAATTGAGGTGCATGAGACTCGACAGCAAGAGAAAATGACAGATTTGTAAAAAACTATGCATTTTAATGATCAGAGGGAATAAAGAGCCATGGTGGTCCTCCAGTCCGTTTCAAAATCACAGTTGCATGACCTTTTCGTAGACGTTCTTCATAAGTGGCCAGCAGGGGGCATGATTCTGTACAGTAGTCAGTCAGTATTACTCCACTGCTTTTATCACTTAAAGCACTTATTGAAAAAAACCCTGGCTCGGTCATGTCCTTATTTGGAAGTAAATCCTTCTCACTTTTTTGAGTGCTTAACCCCAAACTCACATGCACTAGATCAAACAGGACGTGCATTAGACCAGCACAATGTCTCCGCCCATTAGCCATTGTACAGAACAGAGCGTCTTAATAATATGAGCAGGTGGAAAATCCAATCTTCTGCAAGTCTTCAGTCTCCATTCATCCAGTGGTCCCAAATACAGACGCCGCCCATTCAGGTGGCTCATATATACAGTGTTACTAATATCGGAGCTTCTCAGTACATCGCATTACATCACTTGCATGGCTACCAAAGGCTTTTTGTCAATAACTGTTTTTATTTTCTTTTGCCCTCCTTATTTCTGGTGGACTGTGATACCCGGAACTGTAGGTTGGGGGACTAGGGTGACCAAAAAAATGGGGTGGACAGAACCTTGGACTGAGGGTTTTGGTCAAACTGGAATGGTAAAGACCATAAGACCTAATGACATTGATGGACAGTAATGATCAAAGGTTAATTTGAACAACTGATTGTTATTCGACATATGGAAATTGTATTTTGACAAACTCAGAGTACCTTAGAGCAGACAAAACCTATCTGCTTTGCTGGTTTGAGTTTAAAACCATAGGACTGGGGACTGGGGGGGTTCAGACCTTGAGCTGAAAGTCTGGAATGGATAACGTTATGGGCTAAAGGATGGGAAGTGACCGAGATGATGGGTTAAGGAATGGTGATCTTAAGGAGGATAGGGTTCATTTACTGGGGATGTTTGGGCTGTGGAGGAACTGGAACATCCAGTGCAGACGTTTAGACTGAAACATTTGGGTTAAAATGACCTAGATTGTGGGACAGTGCGTTGACAGGCTGATGGGGTCGTAGATTTAAGGTCTTACAATGTTAGGTTAGCTTTCTTGGGTTCGAACCTTCACCTGAAGGAATGGAAACTTCTGTAATAGCTGGTGTAATAAAAACGGGTCTTGTGGCAAACTTATTATAATGTGAATATATGTGGTTCACCAGGGCCCTCCAGGACCTCCAGGACCCCCAGGACCACCAGGTCCCCAGGGATACACAGGGCACCCAGGTCCAAAGGTAAGTTTTAAGCAGCTTGGCAATAAATCTCCCTTGCATAATGTGGCCTTTGTGTCCTGTGCTGGCTCTTTGTGCCTTGCAATGTGTAGGGAGCTTTTTTTTGGTGGGTACTGTGGCCTGCATGGAAGGCTGTTGGCTTTGGCTAAAGCTGAAATTAATGTACCAGTATGCAAACCAGTATTTTAGAAAATAATCACGTGTAAACGTAACATTCACCTGAATGTAACTGTAAAAGTAAAATAGCTTCAAACTGAGGTGTTAAACTGCACTGCTTATGTTCCACTCGCACTAACGCTTTGAAGGGGGCTTGGGAATGAGCAGTTTAACGTATATAAAGGTCATTTTTCAAACTCGTTTTGCTTCAACTTTAAAGGAAGTTCATGTCCAGCTAGCCATACGATTGTGTTTACGCTTTTAAAAACCACGCCGAGCTCACAGTGAAGATCTGGAGAGCGTACAGCTCTCGCCGAGGTGCCCCTGTACTCGTAACCATATGACTCGCTTGTAAATTTAAACATAAACATCACCCGAGGTGGTTTTAGGTGGTATTTTACGGCTTTGTTTTAAAACACCTCGTTATCTTAATTGGTCCTATAGCATCTCGGTGAGACTTCACTGTGGGCAACGCTTGGTCTTTAACATGGTTCTGTGCTCGTATCCCAAACCTGAATCAGAACCTTAAAGGAGAAGCGAGATAAAAACTAAAAAGCCATGCAAAATATCTAGTCTGCGAGCTGCAACTCTTTGCAGTTTCTGGCGCTTTTGACACTTTTCCCGTCCCACGCTGGTGAAGGAGGTGGCTGATGGATAAATTCAAACTCAGTTCCTTTTTGCAGGGTCTCCCTGGCAATGATGGCATACCAGGGCAACCGGGTCTGCCCAGCCAACCAGTGAGTACCCAGAAAGTAGGATTAGTTGATGGAGTGCTTTGTAATCGGTGCACACGGGTGCCACGCGTTCTGTTCTGTCCTTATTCTCATTTATTCTCATTCTCAAGGTTGAAAGCACGTGGCCTTTAATAGAATGTAGCAATTTTTAGAATGGTTTTATTTAAAATACACTGCTTACAAAAATGGAATGGGAAAACTCCAGCTTTTACATAACTTCAGTAATAATCAAGTTTCTCTTTTGCAGCCAGCCGATAATCTCCTAGATATGTGATGTAAACGTCAAACTTTAATAATGAAATAATTTTATTTTATTTATTAATAAAATAAATTTTTTTAAGCTTATACTGCATTTAAGAGTCTCCCCAAAAGTTAGCAGTTTGTTAGCTGTTTTTTTGCATCCAATTCAAGGGTTGCCAGGTCCTGCGAGAGAAACAAGCCACCAAGTCTATCAAAACAAGCCCAAAATATAGCAATTCTATTAGAATAAGTAGACCTGGCAACCATGTTTGCATGCATGTGCCAACCGAGAAAACCAACTGAGGACAGACATGCACTGAGAGATGTGATTACTGAGTTCAAATCCACTTTTTTTTTTATTTCTTGATCTGATTTCCAGGTCTTAATTTGATTTGAGTTTGCACGACTAGAATAATCTGCAAAAAAACTATGATTACATTATTAAGTGCATGTAAACACACTCCAAAGAATCTTAAACAGAATGTTTTTTGGAAGGGTAGCTGTCAAGAAACCGCGTTTTCAGAAGGGGAACAGGTTGAAAAAGTGAATATGTGCTGAAGATTGGAATGAAGATTAGTGGATTATGAAAGATTTCACTTTTTAGGTCCAGTAGTCAACATTTTGGGGGACTGTGGTGGTATTGCACTATAGACCAGAAGGTCCAGGGTTCAAATCCCACCTCTGCCACAGTTGGGTCCCTGAGCAAGGCCCTTAACCCACCATTGTTTGAATTGTAAGATTGTAGGGCGTCTCCTAAATGACATAAATATAAATGTAAACATTACTGCTAAAACAACAAATCTAAAGGTGGCCCAAGACTTTTGCACTGTACTGCATGTTCATTGGGTGATATTTCATTATGACATTTTTATAAAAAGTATATTTACATTTACATAGCAGAGGCTTAAATCGTCTTATAACTGATTTAATCTGGCATTGTACAATCAAAGCATTTGTATTTCAAGGGTCCAGTTGGGACAGATTTTCAGCACTTTGGTTTGAACCTTGGATTCTGGTCTATAGTCCAAAACTTGTGCAGCAGCTCAATCCCATAATATGCATGTGTGTGTGGATGTACATGCAATCAGCTTTATTAGAGTTACTATAAGAAATAATAGTGCTGCCATTTAAGAATATTGTATCGCTGCATTATTTATGACTTTCCAACCCCGGCGTTTCTGCCTGCGTGCTCTGTAAATAATTATTTTTAAATCATGCGTTACTCAAAAACACAGACAAAGACAACCAAAACTTTTCTTGAGAGGCACGGTAGACTTTGTTGATTGGGCTCGTTCGCTGCTGAATCACGGTGTGTGGGCTTCTGGAGACGGACTTGTTTATGAGAAGAGGTCAGGACGTGCAGCGGAGTGCTATTGGAGACCTCGGTAGGCCGATTTGAGCTGTGTGACCCTTCTGAACTGATGTGCGTCATGAAACGGTGGTAAAATCACGACCGCAAAAACACGCCATGATTGTTTATAGAGCGATTCAATAAATGGGTATAGAGGATGCTCGTTATCTCCTGAAATAAACTCGAATTAAAGTTGCCTTTTCATATGTTCTGTTATTTAGATCAAATAATAATAAAAAAATATAGATACATCCGTATTATTGATCCTCCTACTAGCTGGGAGTCTCTTGTACTCCTGGTAGTAGAGAGTGGATGAACATGAGGGATGTATGAAATATCATAAACAGTTCCGTACTGCGGCAAATACGAAGCCCAGGGCGGTATATATAATGTGTTATCAATAGATCAACAGCTACAGGGTGAGCCAAAAGTCACAGGACACGTCTCGTGCTCCACCGTGGATTTTTTTTATTGAATTTCTTGATCTGATTTCCAGGTCTTAATTTGATTTGAGTTTGCACGACTAGAATAATCTGCAAAAAAACTATGATTACATTATTAAGTGCATGTAAACACACTCCAAAGAATCTTAAACAGAATGTTTTTTGGAAGGGTAGCTGTCAAGAAACCGCGTTTTCAGAAGGGGAACAGGTTGAAAAAGTGAATATGTGCTGAAGATTGGAATGAAGATTAGTGGATTATGAAAGATTTCACTTTTTAGGTCCAGTAGTCAACATTTTGGGGGACTGTGGTGGTATTGCACTATAGACCAGAAGGTCCAGGGTTCAAATCCCACCTCTGCCACATTTGGGTCGCTGAGCAAGGCCCTTAACCCACAATTGTTTGAATTGTAAGACTGTAGGGCGTCTCCTAAATTACATAAATGTCTCGTGCTCCATCGTGGATTTTTTCAAATGCCTTTCCAATACTATTGTCGAGGTTTCTCGGTCGGTAGCGGTTCTTCAGACGATCATCACGTTTCTGGTCGTCCACAGTCTCGAATGTCTCTGAATTTGTCTAGGAGGGGTAACAGTGCTGTGTGAAATCTGTGATCTTTATGCGTGATACGGCATCTGCGTTCCCCAGACATCAGAATTCCATCTCCAGTTACCTGTGACGAATAACAAAAGATTTACACTTTCTGTGTTATTAACTTTTGAACCACAACAGATGTTGCAAATCGGATTGCAGCATCGTGTTCTAAGACAATCCTGATGTTCTTTGATATCCTACATGACCACCTTCCCAGGAAAAGCTTGCCCTTGATCCAAAATGGTGGCTTTCAAGATGGCGGCCATGTTCTGGACATAAATAGAAGATAGGCCCCCTCACACATTGGGGTATTCAGATATATATGTTCCCTTTTGCTTCTGAAATAAAAGGGTGTCCTGTGACTTTTATCATCCTGTATAATGGGGCCAGTTGTGGTCGTCTGCTTTCCAAACAGGCCCTGTAACAGTGCCATGTGCCATCCAGATCACACTCCTCGAATTCGTCCCACTCAGAGCATGAGCACGAAGGGGCCATGGCAAAAATAAAAATACTCCAGCAGATTTAAAGCCCAGGGTGGGAGACCTTTTTTAGTCGGTAATTGTGCTGTAAATAAATACGTACAAACGTACAATTATATATATTTACATCATGAGTCATCAAATACATACGACCTCCATCTGCTACCAGTGTAAAGGTACCACCAGTTAGGAACTTGATGTGTGGAATATGTGGATTTGGAAACCGTTGACATTGTATAGAGTAACTATTATCCTTCTCTCTGTAACATTTCTGTAATGCCATGCCACCAGCACTCACACCACTGTGTCTGCTCCATTTTCTAGATCAACATACCCCAGGATCAGGATCCCAATTCTCACAAAATAAAGGTCAGCGTTTTAACTTCTCATCCTTATGAAGCCGTGTCAGAATCTACTGGGAGTTTAGTGCTTTTGTTTATCCGTGGTGCCCAAGCTGTACTTTCTCTTATTTAATAAATCTTCTGGTTCAGTTCATAACGGATACGAAAACCTTAACTTTCAAACCGAGAGCGTTAATGAGCATTACATATACAGTCAAATCTGATTAATGGGACCACATCGGGACGTGATCATTTTGGTCCTAATAACCAGCTGGTCCGATTAAACGAACATGCCCTATGTTACAAGACGGGACGTGCTATGTAACATA
>JAUZSU010093699.1:0-19988 GCA_034780255.1 Parotocinclus maculicauda
TTCATTATAGACTGAATTCATTCAAACCCTACGATGTTACCCAAACGTTCTGCAAGTTCTACCGCTAAAATAGTGTCCAAATAAACGAGGGAACAGTGTAAAGAAGAGAGACCGACAAAAACCCAGATTTAAATTCAAATTTAAAAGGATGGAAAGATAAACTGGAAGGTAACAGGAAAGGACGACAGTTTTAAATCCCGAACAGAGAAGCACCTGAAAGTACAGGAGTAACTAGAGGCAGCATTACAAGTTTGTAACTGGCTTGAAAGGCCCGTTTGCTCGTTTTTTTGTGGCTACAATCTTTGCTAAAGCGACTCTGTATTAATAAATCTATTTACAGACGGACTATTTAGATGACGAACGCCTCTGCATATTTCATTTGTTGCCATTGTGAGGTTTTTACTGTGCTACCCTTCTGTTATACTGCTTGTTTTTGTTTGTTTCCATGTACGTCACTGTCCAAAAGTCTTAAGCCACCAGAAAACGGAACATGATAACCATCTATAAAAACAATTATTGACAAACATGCCCAAGAACTGGTCTTTATTCCAAGTTTTGTCCGTTTGAGCATATCTTAACCTTTTTTCCCTGTTAACCTTTTGAAAAAAGATATTAATTAAGCTTCTGTGGGCGATACCAGGGTCACTCGGCACCCTGTTACGGTGTAAGGGGAGCGCACACTAAATAAAGGCCACTGTAATCTAGAAGAGCTGTTTGTTTGGTATTTTATGGTCATTTTGTAATAAAGAGAACAATAAATGATGACGTACTATTAGTAAAACTGTAGGATGTCCAATCCAAGGGCGTCCTAAGACTTTTGTGAATAAGTCCAATCCGTTGACGACAGTTTATCTTCCGCATAGCCGTCGAGAACAGACGCCACTCATCAATTGGCGCAGAACAGAATATTTAAATGTCAGGATCAAAGATTGTTTGTGACAGAAACGAGGTTAGATCGCTTGTCAGACATTTAGTACTGGGCCAGGTTTTTAGTGACCAGTTAAGCTATGGAATGTGGGCATGGAGTAAACCCAAACAGACTCGGGGAGAACATGCAAACATACAGTCCAAGGTCGGGATCGAACCAGGAATCTCTAAGGCTGTGCCCGTATACGGAGCAAAAGCAGTCAAGCCAAAACGAATCAAAACAGCCGTTTTAAAACGTTTTCTACTGTCACACATGCTGTTACTGTAAAATAACGACCCACCATAACCGATGACTTTAACCCCATCACCCTGCCCTGGAGTCGCCTTCCAAACGTTACGCCCAAACAATTAAAGGCTTTGGTAAATGACAAACCAAGGTTGTTGTGTCCCAGTTACATCACTAGGGAGTGTTATTATTAGAAACGAACTTCCTGCTAAAAGTCCAAAGGGACACGAGTTTTATCGCCCGACAGCCAGAGCAGGAACTGATTTACCACAGACAGAAACTTGAGAAGAAGATCTCCATTAATGACGAGGTAGTAAGAGAGGGGCAAAAGGCAGGGAAGCTTCTGGACGCCAGGGAGACGCCAGCGATAAGGTTTGGTTTGCCACCAATATCTGTACGGTCTCACCCGATGTTCCCGCCTCTCGCTGGCCTTCGTATTACGATTACTGCCCTGGCAGAGACTCAAAACAGACCTGAATACCACATGTGGGCCAGGGGACAGGATTTCTCATCCCAAAACAACAGCAATACCGTCACGTCCATAACTGGGAACGCCGAGACTGTGGGCAAACTGAACTGGGGCACTTTCACATATTTCAATTCTACCCTAGTGAGCCTAAACGAAGATCAAACCCCCGATTGGACCCAAACGGGTGCCCGATTCGGCTCCTGCATGCTCCTCTTTGTCCATTAGATTGTGACTGACAAATTTCAGCTTGTTTTTTTGTAGGACCATTGTAAAAAATGGGAAAATGCGTTTGTATCATTTATAGCGCCCCCTATTGACTTACATGCACAAAAATTTCCCTGCAACCCCAGACTCTAGTCTACAAACTAGTTGCCAAGTTTTAGATTTTTTAGATAAAGGCTTTTTGAGTTATAGAATTTTTAATTCATTTGATTTGTGAGGTATGTGCTTATTAGCATAAGGCGGCCATTCTGTATAAAACAGTCAAAATTTTTTCGCTAATTATTTATCTACAAGGTCTTTACTTTGTCATGAGACTAAATTTGTGACATTTGGACAAAAATCCAGAGACTAGTTTGAAATCATCAATTTTTGAACTTTCTACAATTACATGAAAACCACACATTTTTTTAATAGAGTCCCAATTACAAATATGTTTCTCCTTATTGACTTTATAATCATTATCAATTTTTATATCAAAACGGCAAGAACCGATTACGATATACGTCATTTTTCAGATTTAGTGCCTACTAGTGGCCAAATTGTTTGAAATTTTTTTGGCAAGTACAGACCCCATCTGGGAAGACACTTGTGAAGTTTGGTCCTGATTGGTTAATGGGAAGCATGCCAAAAGCCTGCTTAATGTTAATTGGCTTATGGCGTCAAGAAATTACAATTGATTAAGGTGTCCTTTATAAGGTAGATGTAGTTTGTGTATGAGATTGTACATACCAAATTTCAACTTGTTCTGCATTATAACTACTGTATAAATTGCAAAAAACATGTTTTTATTGATTATAGCGCCCCCTAATGACTTACATGCGCCAAAATTTTTCTGCATTCCCAGGATGTAGTTTTGAAACTAATGGCCAAGTTTCAGATTTTTTTGATAAAGCCTTCTTGAGTTACAGAATTTTTAATTAAACAAGAATTTTTTTTATTTTAGCGGTATGTGTTTATTAGCATATGGCGGCCATGCTGTATAAAAATTTCAAAATTTTTTCGATAATTATTGACCTATAGAGGCTTCTGAATTTTATGACATTTGTTTTACATTGGTTGAGTAAAAAACCTAGGACTAGTTTGAAAAAGTGGGTTTCTCACATATGGCTAATTTGTGAAAAATTAAAGTAGGCGGAGTTTCATGGTTCTAATTGGAAAAAGTTTAGTTTGTAGTCATAGAACATGGAAAAAAATGCTGCATTAATGTAAAAAATTTTCCTTGCGAGATAATTAGAAAAAACCTGCATTTTATCGCTGTAGCGCCACCATAAGGCCGATATGGCTGAGGTTTTGCGCCTGAGTAGCGGGAGCGACTACTACAGGTTGACCAAGTTTCAGCTCTGTAGGCCTTACGGTTTGGGCTGTGCGATGAGTTTTAGCGGAGAAAAAGAATAATAATAATAAAAATCCGAGCAATTACAATAGGGTTCCTTGCACCATAGGTGCTACGGACCCCTAATAAGTTAGATACTCCAGTACCAGAACCCTATACATCTGTATTTATCTGGTATCCCGGGTGATCCCCATCCCTGTGACTCGTGGTGTGTTTTTTGCAGACCTGGCTCAGTTTATGAAGAGCCAAATCCACATCATGTTCAGAGATCAAACAAATCAGGAGCAGAGCTGTACCTGTGGAGCTGTACATAAACACACCGGTCCAGATCCAGATGTTCTATCCCAAACATCACAAAGGTTATGGTCAGACCTTACCCATCACTCTGGGGTAGAAAGTCCTCAGGTCGACGCCTGTAATTCTGTTCTCTGGAGCTGAGAGTCTGAACCGTCAAACTGTTTACTTTCCTGTTTCTCCTCCACCGGTGAGATCAAAGAGATAAGAGAGGAATTAGGGAGGGGTAATGAGCTACAAAGTAACGCCTGACTAATCATATTACATCACACTCCACTTATTCAGTCACACTCACACGTTCATCACTGCTGTGTAATCAAAACATCGCTAAACTCTAACACGTTTCAGAAAGATCCATTAACGAGAAAGAGAAACTAAATCCAACAGTGGGTTTAGATAGAGAGATCAAACAGCAAGGTCAAAAGGCAAGTTTAAACAGTAAGATTAAATGCTGGGTCTAAAAAAAAAAAAAAAAAATTTTTTTAAAAAAAAACAAATAGTGGGATAAAATAAGATCAAACAGCAAGTTCAAACAGAAAGATCAAACAGAATATACACTGCGGACACAAATTAGGGGATACTTCAAATGAAACTCAATTATAGATTCCCTAATTTTGATAAGAAAATATAATAAATAAGAAAAAGCTTATTTAATTTTTCATGTCAGGAAGTTTTAAAAGCTAACGCTCAAACTCGAACATCACCAACAGAAAATAAACAGCGAGTTTGAACAGAGTCTAAATAAAGCCTAAATAGTTCTAACATTTCATGATATTAAACAGGAGTGGGTGTGTCCAAAACACACAGAAATAACATGAACATTTAAATTTAAAAACATTTAAAAAATATCTCAAGTTTATTTACTGGGTGCCCAATAATAATAATACAAAAATAATAATAAGAATGATAATAAAAAACATTAATAATAATAATAAAAAATAATGCTGACAACAACAATAATAATAATACTAAAATACTTACAACAACAACAATAATAATTTAATAATAAATAATAATGACAATTAAAACAAAATAATAAAAACTAATGCTGACAACAACAATAATAATTGATTAATAAATAATAATGACAATAAAAAATTAATAATAATAATAATAAATAAACATAAATATAATAAAATAAAGACAACAACAACAATAATAATAAATGAATAATTAATAATAATGACAATAAAAAAATAAATAATAATAATAATAAAAATAATAATTATCCTTTTACTGCTGCAAACCTAAAATTTAGGAACTTGGTACAGGACCCCTGGAGGTTTGGCACTGATCTGTTCTCTCTGATCTATGATGATGATGATGATGATGATGATGACCAAAAGCTGGAGATCCACCATGCAGACCATGGCAGACGCTCTCCAGAGCAGCAGGAGGAGGTGGAGTCCTGTGGTTCTGGACAGAAGTTCTGAGCATGAGCAGATGGAAGCTCTGAGTCACTGCTGTGGAAAAGTTCAGTAAAGCTGCAGGAGATAAACTGAGCTGGACCAAGGTCAGGGGGTTCATACGTACCCTCCCAAAGTTCTCCTCAAATCTGCACTAATATAAATGATTCATTCACATGAACTGACTCTCTAACAGACCGGTACATCTCTGCCAAATGAATCATTTACCTTAGTGACTCGTAATAAAAACTGAATCATTTACCTTAGTGACTCGTTATAAAAACTGAATCATTTACCTTAGTGACTCGTTATAAAGACTGAATCGTTTACCTTAGTGACACAAAAGAGGCTGAATCATTTACATTATTGATTCGGTACAGAAGCTGAATCGTTTACATTATTGATTTGTTACAGTAGCTGAATTGTTTACATTATTGATTCGTTACAGAAGTTGAATCATTTACATTATTGATTCGGTACAGAAGCTGAATCGTTTACATTATTGATTTGTTACAGTAGTTGAATCATTTACATTATTGATTCGGTACAGAAGCTGAATCGTTTACATTATTGATTCGTTACAGTAGCTGAATCGTTTACATTATTGATTCGTTACAGAAGTTGAATCGTTTACATTATTGATTCGTTACAGAAGCTGAATCGTTTGAGTTTTTGGGACTGATCATATCTAGTACACTAATGACTGATGGGGTGCTATCTCCACCCCTTGGTCCCTAAACTGAAATGTTAGTAATGTTGTAATGGAAAGGATACGATAATAAAATTACCAAACACCCCCTCCCCCGTCCCAAACAGGTCATTTATCTCCATTTCTAACTCCTCTGACGCACTGGAGCTGGAGAACATCTACCAGGGATCAGCTGGACATTACCAGGCACATAAGTTTTGGCCCTCCCATACACTGATATGTTTGGATCACTAAAGTTCTAGAAATTCTTCAGAACCACCTGGAAGCTTCGGTATAATTATTATTAATAATACCTAGACCTCATCCAGGAACCTTAGAACCATCTGCGTGCTGTAGGAGGCGCTGTGTGAATAATAAGAAAAGGTTAAATGATGGACCTTCACAAATAAACAAAAGGTTCTGTCTGTCATCAGAGAGGAACCTTAGGGTCCAGATGTGGCATCTCCTACATCACTGAACATCTGGAATCATTACTCAGATCTTATTTGATAGGAAAGTATTTTTAGCTTCCTCTGGTGCGGGGGTGTAACACGCTCTCGCCCCTCGGGGGGGATAAGCAAACCACTAACGGGATTTAATGAGGCGACCCGGGTCGTTACACTCCACCCTTACTCACAGCTCAAACATCTAGTACCCAGATAAGAACCAGGACCGGTTCTCTCCTACAGAACCTTTATTTAAACTAGATACGTCTAAAACAGCTAAAGACCTACACATGCTGGGAACCTCCCCATCAGAACCCAATCAGGAACCTAAAAAAACCCCCCCATCAGAACCCAATCAGGAACCTAAAAAAAACCCCATCAGAACCCAATCAGGAACCTAAAAAAAGGATCAGAACCCAATTAGGAACCTCAAAAACAATCAGTACCTAATCAAGAACCAAGAAAATATATATAACCCCACCAGAACCCAATCAGGAACCTAAAGAAACTTATCAGAACCCAATCAGGAAACTAGAAAACGATTAGAACCCAGATATTAACATCAAACAATCAGAACCCAATCAGGAATCTAAAGAAACGAATCAGAACCCAATCAGAAACCTAGAAAACGATTAGAACCCAATCAGGAACCTCAAAAAAGATCAGAACCCAATCAAGAACCAAAAAAAAAAAGATCAAAGCCCTATCAGGAACCTAGAAAAACAATTAGAAACCTAAAAACATATAATAACCTGACCAGAACCCAATCAAGTGCCTCAAAAAAACGATCAGAACCCAATCAGAACCGTATTAGGAACCTAAAATCAACAATTAGGAACATAAAAAAAGGACCAGAACGTAATCAGTAACCTAAGAACCAACATCTCAATCAGGAACCAGAGATGAAATAAGCTGACATTACAACTAATAGGAACCTTCATACCTACAACTCAAACAGGAACCTTATATCTGACAAACACAGGAATCCAGGAACTGATTAAAATTTGATCAGGAACACTAAAACCACCCAGAACTTTATTATGGACCTTAGAAGTCAATCAGGAACTCAAAAAACCTGAGAAGCAAAAAAAATAAAAAAAGATTTGGATCAGGAACTATGAAACGGACCATAAATAAGAAGTGGTTCCTGCAGTGTGTGTTGGTTTGTTATAGAAAGGTCTGGGAGAGAGTGGGTAGGGTTCTGCTGCTGTTGGACCCTTGAGCAGAACCTCCTGTATCCGTGTCCAGCTCCGGTTCTTTGAGGTTCTGAGTTTGTATGGTGGGTAAAAACCCATCAGTAGGAACTATCCCAAACAAACGGACACTTGGACGGGTCGGCCCATGTGACGGTCTGACCACCCGATATGGGGCCATGTTTGAGCCCGGTGATCTCCCACTTCCTTACCAAACCCTAAGTATTGCTAAGCTAATCCTCTCTGCAGATCCAAACAGTTCCTCCTGTAGGAACAGGAACCCAAAGCCGTCTGTAGGAGATTTATGGGCGGGTCATGTCAGGGGTCAGACCTCGGCCGGTGGATCTACAGCCTGTGAAGCTCATTTCCACCGAGAGAGGAAGCTGTGGAACGACAAACTGGAAATTAAATAAAGCCAGACGGGGTGAGCGGGGGTGAGCGGGGGCACCCCCCCCTCACACTCCAGAATAAACAGCCCGGGGAAGGTCATGACCCAAACCGACACGCGGCCTTAATCAAAAACAAATCCGTCAGCGTTAGCTCGGGCCCAGAGCCGAGCCGGATCGACTGGGACAGGATTAGAGGTCCCCCATCGGCAATCAGCAACAGGAAGTCGTTATTAAGAACCGCCTGGAACTCAGAGCGAGAACTGGAACCAGGAACCTTAGAACCAGGGATGCTCCGATCAGGTTTCATGCTGTGTATTGTTTTTATTCTCTCCACTGAGCCTCTAAATCTCACTAAACTCCGCCCACTGTTTGATCTTTAAATAACATATTAAATAAGTGGTGTTAAAGCTTTTTAATGTGCTTCCCCCGCGAGGTATTTTTACATCTCATGTGCTGCAAGATAAACAGCTGATCGGTAATAAAAGGCATTGATCGGCATACCACAATCACAGATCGATCAATAATGATCGGTCACCAATTAATCAGAACACGACTACCTTAAAACCCATCAAGAACTATATACAGAACCTTAGAACCAACAAAATCCCAATCAGGAACCTTAGAACCAACATAAACTCAACAAGGAACCTTAAAACCGATCAAGAACTATATATATATATATATAGAACCTTAAATCAACAATAATTTGATCAGGAACCTTAAAACCAATCAAGAACTATATATAGAACCTTAGAACTAACAAAATCTTAATCAAGAACTGGATCAGGAACCTTAAAACCCCTCAAGAACTATATTAACAAAATTTCAACCTGGAACCTTAAAACAAAGAAAAACCGATTTTTAAAAATTAGGAACTTTAAAATTAATCAAAAACTAGATCAGGAACCTTCAAACCAACAAAACTCAATCAGGAACCTTGGAATTAAGGAAAAATCGATCAGGGACCTAAAAACCCAATCAGGATTCTAAGAACTGATTAACACTCGATCAGGAACCAAAAGCACCAATTATTACTTCGATCAGGAACCTAATAACTGATTAACATTTAAATAAAGCATCTAATAACATAAGAAATCAATTAGGAACTTTCAAACCCGAACCAAGAACCTAAGTACCAACAGTGGATCAGGAACCAAAGAACTGCAGGTGGCAGCCCAAAGTGTAGAGAGGATCTGCTGCCACCTTGTGTTTAAATAGAGTAAAAACATTTTATTTTAAAGTTTAAAATAAAGAGCCAGTAAAAGAGGAATATAAAAATAAATATTTATTCTTTTGTTTTGGTTTCGTTTCTCTCTCTGATCCCGGACTTACCTCCGGGATGATCTAACTACCCCTCCTGCAGGGTTTCCTTATCCTCACCTCGGGGTGCAGGGGCAGGACGGGGAGTCTCACACCTCCTCGGGGGGTTAAAGGTCATGCTGACACGTGGAGAGCGAATCAGCCCCAGAGGGAGCAGGGGGGCAGGAGGGGGCAGGCGTGATAGATGTTCCATCCCCCACTTCCTCTTAGCTGATTTTTTACTAACAGGAGTAAAAGAGGAGAGAACTCTGGGCTGGAGGGGCGTGGCCTGCAAACAATGATGTCATAATATTATAATAAAAAATTAAATTACATTGAGGAGAGGAGAAAATAAACAAAACAAAACAAAAAAAACCCCTAATAAAATAAACTATAAGAACTAACCTAAAATAAAAAACTACAAAAGTTTATTAAATAAAATTACAAAAATCAAATAATAAATAGCATAACAAGAAATCAAATTAAAATAAGAAAAGCACAAAAATACAGAAACAATAACTATAAAGAAAAAAATAATCTATTATTATAAACAGTAAAAACAAAAGTAGTAATAATAAAAAAAAGGCATAAATAATAAAAATAAAGTAGTAAAGACAATAATTTAAAAAATAACCTACATAAATAAATACAAAAATAAAATAGTTTATCACAATACTACAGTAATGCATTTTATATATAAACTAAAAATAATTATAACAATAATATAATGCAACAAAAAAAAAGTAAAAATCAAAAATAGCTAATAAAAATATGTAAATAAGAATAATTAATTATAACAAAGCATCAAAAATCAAAGTAAATAGCAATAAAATGGGAATAAAACAACAAACAGTGTAATGAGAAAAATATGTATAATAAAACTGATATTTTTTATATTTTATATTATAAAACAGAATAAAAAAAACAATAAAGTGGAAAATAGCTAGAATAAAATATTTCCTTTTAATAAAGTCAGGAAATGTATAAAAAATGGCTAAAAAAACATAATTTAACATATAAACAAGATATAAGAACACATTATAAAAATAATAGATTTTAAATAATGATAATTAAATTATATAATAAAATAAAATTGAGGATAACATTTATAAATAATAAAAAAATACGATAAAATAAAAACAAGATAACATATGGATAAAATGTATTAATAAAAGACTAAACTAATAATAATAAGTTACGTACAGCAGATCTAGGGTTCGATTTTTGGCCTGGCTGTAATGCAGGAGTTCTGGGAGAGTGGGCGGAGTTTAGGATGGATGATGGGATCAGGTTCGAGAGCTTTTCTTGAGCGATGATGAAGAAATGCTCACAATCCTGTAGACAAATTCAGATAACGAGGGATCATAACGACATCTGGTTAAAGCTGAATCCTAACCCCGCCCCCTTACCTCAGAGACGGCCTTTAGGCGGGTCACAGCTTCCTGTAAGTGAGCTTCTTTGGGGTTGGTAGAGAACAGGGCGTGCTCTCCGGCATAAAGGCCCGGGATGGGGAGAGGGGTGTGGCTGGGGGCGGGGCGGGGGTGTGGTCTAAGCTGGAGGTTACTCAGGGTGAGCAATACTGAAGGTTTTATTAAATCCTCCAGAGCCAGATGGGTGAGGCTAGCACTCATCCTAACCGAAACGAAATCCAACCTCTCATCCACCAGGTACAGCAGTGGGGGTCCTGTAGAGAGGGAGAGGGTCCAGAGCCCAATAATCACCCTAAATCACCTGTAATCACACCCCACCAACCCCAACAGCCCCACCACACACCCCCCCCTAATGATAAAGTATATACACACACACACACACACCATGTGGGTCTGAGATAAAGAGCACGTATCCCACCACATCCACCTCTCCACATAGGGAGCACAACTCAGGGTCCAATAGATCCCGAAACCTCACCGACCGCCTCGCAGGAAACCGGGAGCTCAGCCAATCAGGAGAGACCTGCTTCAAAAAGTAACAACATCGTTATTAACACACCCACCCACACCCGCGCACTATGGGACTCGCCCACTACAGACTCGGGACACTCGTCCTCCTACGGACCCAGGGTTTATGGGCTACGGATTTAGGACACTTGCCCATATGGACTCGGGGCTTATGGACTACGGACTGGGGACTGTCGCCCCCTATGGACTCAGGACTTCTGGATCTTCCTGCTACAGACTAGAGTAGATCCAGAAGCTAACGACTCAGGACCAGAGCACGACTCGGACTCATAAGCCTGAGGACTGGACCTGGACCCGGACCCGACCCTGCATGAGGAGGAGTACAGGATTAGGACCCAGCCCTTACCTCTACATCTTGGAACTGGGTTTTCTTGGTGGCCGTGAACTGGACGGCAGCGATGTCGGAGCGTCTCTTGGTCTCGGACGTGGCCAGGTGATAAACCTTATATCTGGAGCCTTCTCTTACTAAGGAGCGCAAATCCAAAGGTGGGCGCCAGATATTCAGGATATACACTAACAGATAAAGTATAAAGACATTTAAATACATAATCTCTAATTAAACTACAGAACATATCCCATAATAACGATCATCCTCACCACAGTCACTGCTCACATCTCTGGAATCAGCCACAGCCAGCTTCCAAACCGGTGTGACGTCTCTGCTGGCCACGCCCCCTTCTGTATCTTGTATGGCCTTGTGCACGCGGTCCTGGAGCTCCGCCCTCCTTTTTTCAGCCAGATTTTGTCTGTAGAGAGTGAGGTCCTGCAGCTGCTGTGAGCTCAGACGCTCCTGAGAATGGAGATAAAGATTAAACGTAATAAACTAATCATTCGTTAATAGCTCATTAATGAGAGCTTTACCTCCACCAAAGTGGGATTAGCCTCCATGGCTTCATGTAGCTCCTCCCCATCCTGCAGGTCCTCCATCTCACGCCGGCTGAAGGTCCTGCTCCGTCTGGCTCGCTTCTTTTCTGTAAACATTAAGGTGTTCTCTCAGTTTCAAGCATCCACCTAAGCCCCTAAATAAAGCCCTCACACCCTGCTCGTACCGTCAACCTCCCTCTCAAACTGGGCTTTTATCTGGGAGAACAGGAGCTCCATGGTTTTGAGTTTGGTGCCGTCGTGGCGCTCGGCCTCTCGAGCCTCGGCTCGCTCGTTCCTAAACACAAACACTCCACCTGGCTTCTTCTCCATCCACTGCTCAATTAAAAGGGTGGAACATAAAAAAAAGCACATCAAAAATTATATATAAAAATAATGCAAAAAAATTACATAATAATAAAAATAATTTTAAAATAAACAGAAAATTAAATAAAAAATATTAAATGTAATCTAACAAAAAAAAGTAATAAATAAACGGAAAAAAGGATAAAATAATACACAATAACAGAAATATAAAAATAAAATCTTCCACAGTAATAAAACAAACTGAATAAATAAAATAAAAATTATACAGGAATTATGATAAAATTATTACCCAGTAACATAAAAAAATAAGTAAAATAAAACAGAAAAAGAATAAAATTACACAATAACATAACAAATATAAGTTTTAAAAAGTAATAAATCTTCCACAGTAATAATACAAAAATATAATAAATAAATTAAAAAATATATATACAAAAATAATAAAAGTAAAAATATTACAAACAAATATAAATTAATAAAAAAAAACAACTAAGAACATAAGGGTACAATAATAAAATTACAGACACACACACACAGGACGCGCACACACAGGACGCGCACACACAGGACGCGCACACACAGGACGCGCACACACAGGACGCGCACACACAGGACGCACACCTGAGTGGGGTAACTCCGGAGCACGATGATGTCCACACACCCCACGGTTCCCCCGTTAGGATAAAGAGAGGACAGTGGCAGGGGGAAGGGCCGTGGGTCCCTATAGAAGCCCAGCTTGGTGTCCCATCGGGCTCGTCTCGTACCGTTAGCTGAGATCTGAGGAATCAAACGCAGGGTCGGTAACCCGTTAATAATCCCCGTACCCGCTGGACTCTCACATACACTCTGCTCTCTCACCTTTAGCATGAGGGACTCGGGGGCCTCCAGAGGAGGACAGGCCTCCTGAGAACCCACCAGCTCTGCACCCTGGATCACCAGCTTCCCCCCCACCCTCAAACGGCCCCTGTGCAGCATGGAGGTCAGCGGGAGGTCCAGCAGAGTTTTAATGCGGTACCAGCCGTCCGTAAGCCAGATGACCGCGGCGGCGCCGGACTCCGGTTTAGTGTCGGGATCGTCTGTCAGCTTCTCCGGATTCGTGTTACTCTGGGAGGGTTTGGAGACGCCGCACACGCACAGCACTAAGGTCTTAGCCGGGGTGTCGTCTCGTTCCATGATCTTCCTCAGGGCTGGTCTTCGACTGTGGTCCACCTCCACATCGTACCTGTACCAACAGCACACCATCTCACAACATCTTAGATCATCTCATACCATTTCACACCATCTCACAACATCTTAGATCATCTCACACCATCTCACACCATCTTAGATCATCTCACACCATCTCAGATCATCTCACACCATCTCACAACATCTCACACCATCTCACAACATTACAAATACTTATACTGCATAGAAATCAAATCTCATTAACAACTTTTAAGTATGCGAGTCCAGGTCAACTGTGAGAAGTAAGTCCAATTCAGAATGTTGGGTGCGAGTCCGAGTCGAGTCTGGTGTCCGAGTTAAGTCTCTAGCTTGCGAGCCCAAGTTAAGTCTCTAAAATGTGGGTCCAAGTCGAGCTTGTGGTCCGAGTCGAATCTCTAACATGCGAGTCCGAGTCAAGCTTGGGCACCCCAAGTCCGAGTCGTGTCTGTAACATGGGTCCAAGTCGAGCTTGTGGTGCCCGAGTTGAGTCTATAAACAGGTGAGTCGGACTTGAGTCTGTGGTGCATGTCCGTTACCTGAGTTTGAGCTGCAGCAGGACCTGCTCTGGAGTGAGACATTGTCCCCCCAGGACACTGGGGAAGGTCCGTTCCATGCAGGCCCTTTTCCAGACGATCCAGTGATAGTGATTATAAACCCAGGATTCACTGATCAGTTTAGGATCAACCCCCGGAGTATCACACAGCGCTCTGTAAAAACCAATCAATCAATCATCTAATAATCAATAATCCATAACTCCGTAACCATGGTAACACCTCTCTCACCTGTAGAACTCTTCCTTCCCCAGAGTGGCTCTGTTATCGGGGATCAGCCAGCCCCCGTCGGCCAGCCGAACCCCTCCGGACTCTCCCAGAGTCTCTCGGGTAAAGAACTCGTCCCAGCTGAACCTGAACGACTCCGCGTCCTGACCGGTGACCCCACAGACCCCGCGGGACACGCCCCGGCAATACAGCTACACGAAAAAAACAAGGGCGGGGTCACGTTACGAAGATTGGCTCAGACGTTACAAAACATCCCATAATAAATTACAGCACCTCCTGTGCAGCGTGTCGGACGGGCCACCGAGGTCCCACGGCCTCCCTCAGGGAAATCCTGCTCACTCCGGACGTCTTAGCCAGGTACAGGGTGCCGGGAAGGGGGCGGACCGTCTGCTGCTTCTTTTTTCGGATTCGCATGTCCTGTAGGTCGCGTGCCAACTCTGAGGAACGTCGCCACGACGCTGGAACAAACGATTTATATTTATCGTTATTTCAGTTATTTCGTTTAATCGGCTCAGAGGAAAAACATCAAAGCAAACGACCAAACAATTAAACAAACAAAAAACAGCCTAAGAAATAACGGAATAAAGTTCAGTTCAAAGTTTCGAAAACATTAAAGAACGAAACACTTTTAAAGATTAACACTTGTTTTTAGAAATGGAGGAAAGGGGAAAACCTTTTATTAAAGTTCTTAAGAAGTTATTTAAGAAATAACAATTTCACATTTTTTCCACCCCAAGAATTAAGTTTAAGAAAAATCACATTTTAGATTTTCTTTCTTAAGAAACTTTTAAGAATCTGGTTTAAGAAAATCTTAGTTTTTTTCTTTTTTTAATATATTACTTCATATCGTTATAAAACATTTCAAATCAGAGTTCCCTGTATCTATGACATCACTAGCAGTGGGCGGGGCTTTGAGTCTGATTCCACTACGTGTGATTTGTACCTGTTAGTCCAGACGATTCTGCGCTCGGGTCCGGGTCCGGGTCCAGGTCCGGGTCGGTTTTAATCTCCCCGGAGTTGGGTGCGTTTGGGTCACGACTCGACCCTGAGCTGTTTTTATTAAGCGGTGGAACAAACGCTGCAGGGACTCGCCCGCCTTTGACCACTTTACCGGGGTTCCTCTGGGTCTCGGGCTTCTTCCTAAACGGAACAACAAACACGGGAGCCCTGGGGTCTGATCTCATTTTGGGACCCCTGCTCGGTGCTTCCTGATCCAGAGAGCTGTCGGGAAAACTAAGTGCTCAGAACGTGTTTGTTAATTAAGCAATAATAAATACAGGGCGTATTTAATAACGTACCTAGGGGGATGGGTAACGCAGGGCTTTAGGTCGTATCTGAAGACTCTCCGGTCTCTCAGGGTTCCTGTAACGAGGCAGAACGTGAGCGGGGCGGCAGGATAACGAGCGCCGTTACGGCTTAATTAGTGACTGGCTCACCGACGGGACTGGTCTGAACAGGAGCGCAGGATCTCCTGTCCAACGAGGTCTGATCAAAGTCCCATAGGAGTCTTCGCTTGAGCGGAGGCTGGCCTTAAGAACGATTTAAAGAACCAGATAAAGTCATTAAAATCATTATTAAAATCATTTATAACAGTGGAAAAGGGCACTGGCCAAAAGTATTGGGACACGAGCCCACATTACATACAGGGCTGTATTTCTGGCAGGAACTTCAGAGCTAATTATTATTCGTTAAAATAAAACAATATCTAATATGATCAGCATCTATTTTGGACAACGACCTGCATCACATTAAGCTCTGTATAAACGTACACGTATATAAATAAATAATAATATAAACTAAACCTGTTACGCCGCTGTTCTCTAATAATCTCTTCTTTCCCTCCTGAGCATTTGTTTCTGATCTCCTCAGAAGCGTCCCTTTAGGTCTCGACCCGACCCCGGGCTCGTCCAGACCCAGGTCGTCCTCCAGAAGTGCTTTAGTACAAGCCATCGCTTCCTGCTCCACATATTTCTGCTGTGTCCCGGTGCAGCCGTCCATATGTAGGGTCAGCAGGGACGCCGGGGACGCGACACACGGGCCTGCTCCCACAGTCCGGACCTCGTCTGGGGCCGACCGGGCAGAGCAGAACACTGGTTCTGAGGGGTCCAGAGGTCTTAAACCCTGATCCGTTTCGGGATGATTCGAGTCGGGTGGAACGTCCGAGCCGAAAAAGGGCGTGGCCGTCCCGTCAGCGCCCCCGTCTGCTTCGAAACCGTCACAGTTTTCAAAAATGCTTTTCGCTTTGCGTACGGCGTCGTCCGAGACCTCGACCTTTTTCCCGCTCGCCGTGCTAAAGCTCCAGCTTCGCTCCGGAATAACGTTCATCACTTTCGTAGCTTCCGATCTCCGTCCGCCACAGTCCGTCTGAGCCGCCCCGGTCGCTGTGCTCGAACCGCGTCCGATTGTGGACTGATCCCGTTTCGGATTCGGGTCGCCCCCGGTACCGGCCTCGTCGCAGTCTTTAAAGAAAGCCTTTGCTCTGGCGAGAGCTCGCTCGGAAAAGCCGACTGGCTTCCCGCTGGCCGTCTGGAACCCGTCCGGAGCTTCGGATTTCCCCTCCGTATCTGCGAACATGGATTTCGATTTCTGTACGGCGCGGGCGGAGACGGACACCGCTTTACCGCTGGTCGTTTTAAACCCGCCGTCCTGCACCGGGGGAGTCCGAAACGCCGGCGGCTTCGCTACGGTTTGTGGTTCCGATTTAATCCTGCTTACGGATTCGTCTTTCCGGGAGACGGTACACGGTTCGGCGTCGTCTAAAAGCTTCTTAGCGTTCCGAAGCGCTTTTTCTGATATCGTCACCTCCTTCCCTGCTGCGGTGCAGAACCCCAAACCCACCGAACCGACTCGGAACGGATCCACGTCCGCTTCTATGGCACGTCCCGTAGTCTCATCGGCGCCCTCTAGATCTGCAAACAGGCTCTTCGCTTTGCTCAGAAACTTCTCTGAGACGCGGACGCGATTTCCCCCGGCCGTTCTGAATCCGGACCACCCCGACGCCTCCTCACCATCCGTGGCAGGTCTGGGAGCGTCCGTACCGACGGCCACGCCCGTCTGATCTTTCCGCCTGTCCGGATCGTTGCTGAAGCTATCATCGAAGTCGATCCCGGTCAGGATTTCCGGATCCCATTCCCATTTAAGCTGAGTGAAGTCACACTGGCTGCCCGCTTCCTCCAAAATACTGCACAGTTCAGACACGTCGGCTCTCTGAGAGGGCGTCAGGGCGGCACTCGGCCCGCTCTGGACCCCCGGTCCCTTAAACACGTGGTGAGCTCTCTCCGGATTAACGTAGGACACCGTAAGGCTTCTGTTAGACGCCGTTTTGAAGCCGGAGTCGTCCAGGTCACACGAAGGCGAGAACAAATGAAGCTTTTCCTCTTTATTACCAGGCACATCTATGACCCCCTTATTCTCTGGTCCACCGTGTTCTGATGTTTGGGACACGGTTCTCTCCAGCCCAGGGTCGTTCCCTAACCTCATCCCCGTCCCGGCGGCTCCTGGACTCTCCGTCCCGTTTAATTTGGATTCGATCTCCTGAGTGAAATCTTCTGCAAACGCTTTACAGAGCTGGGTCAGGGTCAGGTCCTGCTCAGCACACCCCACAGGGTCCGCACACGCCCCACGGACCGGGAGGGGTCGATCAGGAGGAGGATCTGAAAGCAAAGAAGAGAGGATCACACACACACACACACACACCTAAATGTGTTAGGGTATTTAACTATGGATAAATAAAATGATGTCAGTGTCACAGCCTCCAAGATTTGAGCTTTGATCTTTATATTATGGTTTATTTAGGTTTTATTCTATTATAGTATGTATAAATTAACTTTTATTTTATATTTCTATAAGATATTTTACTTTATCTTTAGGAATTTGTTTCCAAGTTAAACTTCCTATCTTTTTATTCGTCTGTTTGGATCGTTTTCTTTTATTTTTTCAATATTTCTTTGTCTTTTTGTTTCGTTTTCGTTCCTTTTTGTCTGTTTTTAATCTTTTTGTATTTATTTTTATTTTAATATTTGTCTCTTTCTGTTACAATCATTTTGTCTTTTATTCTTTTTCCTTGTTTTCTTACATTCCTTCTTTTTTTACTCCTCCTTTTAATCTTTTTCTCCTTTTTTTGTCCAGTTCTTTGTCTCTGTTTTTTTGTGTTTTTTTATTCTTTGTCTGTTTTTCAATCTTTGTCTCTTCCTTTGTCTTTTTGTTTCACTGTGTCTTTTTTTGTGTTACCTCATTTAATCATTTTGTCTCTCTTTTACTCTTTCATTCCTTCTTTTTTTCTCCTGCTTTTAATCTTTATTTTTCTTTCCTTCCTGTCTGTCTCATATTTTTGGTTAAATAATTTTTTTGACGATGCTATACTTTTCCCACCACTAGATGGCGCTGGGGGGGAGGGTGGAGTCTGTGCATTAGATTACATTCATGTATCTGAAATGAATCGATTATTGCTGCTGGTTAATTTATTGTAACGACGATGCTCCTAAATAAATTAAAACAAACTGAGGTTTAAGGGGTAAGATTTTTATGCTGCTGCTTTATCCTTATAATAAATAAATAAATAAATAAATAAATAAAGAATCGTACCGGCGGCTGAGGGTGAGGATGAGGAACCATGTGCTGTTACTCCTGCTCGCCCCCTGCTGGTGGAACCCTGTAAGCGATACACAAACTTCCTCGGTTTGTTAGAGGGGTTCGGAGTTAGAAACGTGTCCGATAGAGGTCCTCGTACCCCACACTCTGACGGGTGATGGGACGGGGGGTCGGGGTTCGGGTCCTGTACGTTGGATAAACTTAACGGGGTCCACTGGCTAAACTCTGGAGGTCTGACCGTACCGTCGGTTCGAGAGTCGCTCAGTTCCTCCTCCCTCGTCCCGTCGGGTCCGTTCCCCCTCCTCTTAATCCGCTCCCTGGTCCTGACCCTGCGCAGGGCCGAGTCGCTGTTACTGAAGAAAAAGGACAGGACGTCCCCCGCTCCGTCCAGGACGCTCTCCACCGCTTCTCTCACTGTCCCGTCCCGTATGGCGTCCGGCACCGTCTGCTTCCAGTCCGAGCGCTCGTGGGACGACTCAGACTGGACTTGGACCCCTGAGAAATAAAAATAAATCAATCTTAATACAGTCAAAACAAACCCTAATAAATAAATAATAACACCGTTATTTGGTTTGCTCCGTAAACACGGCACTAACCGGCAGCATGAGGAGAGGGGGCGGAGCTCACAGGTTCTGAAGCTCCGCCTTTAGAGAGCGACGGGAACAGCTTACGTACAATCTGCGCAAAATAAAGCGTTAAACCGTTTCCATGGATACAGGATCAAACACCAAGAAGAGTGTAACCCTGTTAGCTGAAGTACCTACTGCCCCCTACTGACCATATTACAGTACAGTACTATATCTTTATCTTTCATTAAGACATTTAGGATTGTTTTTCTAAAGACTTTTTTTTTGTAAGACATACATTTGTAAATTAACTTTTCTTCCTTTTCTTTCAGTCTTTTCGTCTTTATTTAATTCAATTTCTTTATTTTTTTCTCTTCATTTCATTCCTTCTTTATTCCTCCCTTTTATTTGATTATTTTTCATTTTTTTTTAGTTCTTTCCATCTATTTCTTTCTTTGTCTATTTATTATTTAATTCAGTCTTTTCTTTCATAATTTTTTCTTACATTCTTTCTTATTACTTTCTCTCGGTCTGCACGTGTCTCTTTGTCGGTCCGTCTCTCGGTCCGTCTCCCTTTCTCCCTGTCCCTCGGTCCGTCTCCCTGTCCGTGTCTCTCTCCCTGTCCGTGTCCCCCTCTCCCCCTCTCCCTCTCCCCCTCTCCCCCTCTCCCGGTCCCCCTCTCCCTGTCCGTGTCCCCCTCTCCACCTCTCCCTCTCCCCCTCTCCCCCTCTCCCTGTACCCCTCTCCCTGTCCGTGTCCCCCTCTCCCCCTCTCCCTGTCCGTGTCCCCCTCCCCCTGTCCGTGTCCCC
>JAUZSU010093810.1:0-19987 GCA_034780255.1 Parotocinclus maculicauda
TTAATACAGTCTTACAATCCAAGCAATTGTTGGTTAAGTGCCTTGCTCAAGGACCCAACTGTGGTAGCTTGGTAAAGGTGGGATTTGAACACTGGAGCTTCTGGTCCATAGTACAGGTTCTTACCCACTAGGCCACCACAGACCCACTTTTGCCTTTACCCTGTGTTCCCCAGAGGTAGCAACTACGCTTACACCTCACAATGACTCACAACCATTGACAGCAAAAGATAGGAAAATCGTTACCTGGTCTGATAAGTCTGTTTCTACTGCCACATTCTGGCGGTGGGGTCAGAATTGGGCATAAACAACATGACAATATGGATCCATCGTGACTTGGCTGGTGGCAGTGTAACCTTGGGGGGATATTTCCTTGTCACACTTAGGACCTAATAAAATTAACTGAGCGTCGTTTAAACACCACAGCCTAGCTGAGTACTGTTGCTGATCATGTCCATTACTTTATGACCAATGTGTACTCGCTTCTGCAAGAAAATGCACCATGTCACAAAACTCAAATCATCTCAAACTGGTTTCCTGGAAAGGACAATGAGTCCACTGTACTCAAATACCCTTCACAGTTACCAGATCTCAATCCAATAGAGCATCTTCTAGAGGGTTGTGGTATAACAGGAGAATGGCACTATGGATGTGAAGCCAGCAAATCATGTGATGCAATCATGTCAACATGGATCAAAACCTGTTAGGAATGTTTTCAGCACCTTGTTAAATATACATGCCATGCAGAATTAAAGCGGTTCTGAAGGCAAAAACAGGGTCCAACCCAGTACTAGAAAGGTGTACCTAATAAAGTGACCGGTGGATGTCTATGAACCCGATAAACCAATTTCCCACAGAAGCACAGGTAAATGAAACATCTCATATTACTGTTCAATCAGTTACATTTATTGATTAAAAAACAAACCATAAAATAAGCACCAACTGCTCCGGTACTTTGAACACATTTTTCCAAAGTGGAGAAAAAACATGGCTTTTATTTTCTGTAGCAGACAACACGTTCAGTACAATAACAGTGGTTCATCAGAGCTGCTTTTTAAAAAACTAAAGTGACAGCCCATAAATATAGGGTCACACAACTCTGTTAAACAGGAGATGAGATGCCACACAGGACTAGATGGCAGTTTTATTGTTTCATTTTAATTATTAAATGGTGAAAATGTGATTCAACTGTCCCACCATTTCATAAAAATTACACAGGATCTGAGTCTTAAACTGTTATGCCAAGTTACTACTGCACTCGAGGTGCAGCGCCTCTGATGATGTCAATGCAAAAAAAGGCAGAGAATCTGATGCCGGGGTTAATGATATTGCTCTGGAAATGCAAGATGAGAATGACGATGTAAACAATGACTGCATTTTGGTTTTCACTATTACCAATCTTCAGTTGGAACCTCAGGGGATATAAACAGTATATTGCCAGAGAATCAGGAGGCTTCGGTTAATACTGAGAGCTTGAATCGAAGCTCAACGATTTACAATACATGACACATTCACACAAAAAACGGATGCACCGACTCCACAGTTCCTATTTTGCATGCAAATATCAAAGCTCTCGAGTGTCACAGACAGACGTAATCACAATAAACAAGTCGAGTCACTTATGTTTGAAAATCCCTGTTGCTCTTGCTGAGGAGTCACATTTTGGCTCCAGGCTTTTTTTATCTACAGCTGAATGAATAAATAATAAATTTGCCATTAAGGAGCTTTTGAACTGTTGAAATGCCAAGGCTAATCAATGACATGATGACAGGCATAACCTGGGTGCACACTTACACTCTTTCCATATCTCATTAACCCTTTCATCCCTAAACGTATTTAAATACAGCGAACGACACTTAGGGAATAACTCCCAACTAAACGAGTTGATTTAAATAAGTAAGCTTTTGTCATGTACAGGTAGGCCCCGTTTCACAACAATCTGTTTTATGGTTTTTGAACAGAGCAGAAACCGCATTCTAAATTGTATTTTTTTTGACAGATTTTTCCTCAGGTAAGTGATGTGTAGTACGATACTCTTCTGCAGACACTGGGCATACGCTGGGCTCTCAGTCCTCCAATGGCCTAACCATTTTGATTTTATTTTTACTTTCAATACAAACTGTAGGTTAATGAAGTGTTTAAAGCATGTTTAAGGTAGACTCTTCTATGATATACAGTACAACTTCACGTCTGCGGTTTATAACATTTAATTTATGATGGTATTGTCGGAAACTCGCTCTCATCACAAAATTGGGCAACAAAAACTTAAGATAAAGATGGCTTCCTAATTAGACGTTGATGCTAGATACCATGTCTATACGAGACTATTGATCAGGAGGTGTAACATGGTGGCATTAGTGGGCCTTAAAGCAAAGGTCCTTCACTCACAATTGACTGTACCTTGGAAGACCATATCAGTTGCTCTGGTTAAGGGTTTCTGCTAAGTGCTGTAAATGTTCTAGGTCTGCTATCCCTATCTCCTACCACTGCTGCCAAAGTCAGTCAAACAAGCACGTGATCGCCAGTTTACCCAATCAGACAAATGGTCTGGGAAATATAGGACATTTTTCAATAAGCTGAAAGATAAGCTTACTGACCTGCGTTATGTTATTTGTTACTGCATGTATGCTTTTTTTTTAACCAAAAGACCATTTGTTTATGTAAGGTTGCATCATAATCGATGGCTATTTACGAGAGGCGCAAGGTCACACTGCTATAAGTCAGTCACAGTGGGCAAATTTAGAGCAGCCAGTTAACCTAATGCATGTCTTTGGAATGTTTAAGGAAACCTGGAGTAAACCTCCGAGGAGGACATGCTAACTATATACTGGCGATGTCCGAGGTAGGGAACGAACTGGGATCTTTTTAGCCGTTTAGCTCTTTAGCCTACCCCTAGGATTCTATAACATTTCAACTAAACAACCATTCATGTTTATTTCACGACACAACACATGGACTGTGGACAAATCCTAAAAAATACTTATGGCCATTACTGATTCCGAATCAGTCAGCATCAGACATAATACCCATGATCTGTATGTAATCGGTGCATCCCTACCACGCACGCACGCGCACACACAGCTATATTTGTGGGGTGACTTCAATTGTTTTGTGGTGCTTCCCCATTACATGTAGCATCACAGAATCACATGGGGTCCACTGCCTATCCAGGCATTCACAGTAAAGCATGTTTCCTGAACAGGACACCAGGCCATCATAGGGCTAGGTAGGGTCCGCTGTTGCAGGTCTAGGTCACAGCTGTCTGTATGACCACCGACCTGGCCGGGACTCGAACCCAGATCATCACAGAAGTGGGCTACCGAATTGTACCTTAGCCACCCAAGCATGTGTGACTGTGCTACTGTTGCTAAATGAGGATACCCTACACCTGACCACAAACTCCTATTTTAGTAACCTAAATCAAATCCAAGCTTCTGTATATTATTCAGTACATAATATTTAGGTTTTTTTTTTTGAGAGCCAGCCAAGTGTTTTCCAGACATCATTGTAAGGACATGAAGGAATATGAAGACGGATGGTCCTCAGGGATAGAAGCGTTTATATGAAAAAGTGAAAAGCAACAAAGATAAGATTCAGGTTACTAAAGTTAAAATTTGCGTTAGGTTTAGATGTACGGTTTCATTATTTGGCAATGGATGAACACCACAAATATAGTAATACACTATTACTTGTGCTCTTCTTTGAAAATGTATCAACACCATGTATGAAAAGCTATACTGCTCACAAAAAATAAATATCGCCTAATTTTGGTAAGCAGTATACATGAGCTTTTACACAAATCACTACAGCCTTAAAAATACTGTAGGCAGTTTTTAATGCACAGTCCTCAGTACCAAGTCCATGGTATTAAAATTCAAGGACAACCTAAAAATACAAATGGAGAGAAGTGGAGTGTTCTTTAACATCATACATATTTAAATACATTAAAAACTTTATAACAAGGACTCACCAACAAAATTCACAAAAAATTAAAACTGGAGTTTCCATAAGGTGCAACAGTGTGGATCACTGCCACCAGGCATTGGAGTTGTTTATATTTCTCTTCTCACTTTTGATCCGGAGTGGCCTTGCACACAAAATACACTGCATGTTGTCCTCAGTGGATTATGGCTCAAACTCCAATGCACCTGGGGGGTTTTAGGAATCATTGTTTATAGTTAGGCATCTGAACTGAGGTGCAGGCTGATGTTGGCAGGGCTCAGGTGATCCATATAGACCACGCTGTCCTCTTGCAGACTGCAAGCCGAATGCCGATTCTCTTTGGGACTGCGGCCGGTGGTGGGGCTTGGTGCCCGGTTTGTCATGCCAAGTGCGTTGCTGACCTGCTCGAAGGAGCGGGAGAAGGCAGCGGTGGCCGTGCGCGAGAGGCTCAGTGCACTTCCCTTAGGCACTGATTGGCTGGAGGTGAGCGTGAGGCGCTTAAGAGAGAGCAGCTCCAGGTTCTCGCTCATGGCCCGGCTACATGACTGTTTACGCAAGATCTCCTCCTTCTCTTTCTCCTTCTCTCGGTCCTTGCTGGACTTGCTGCCCGTTAGACGCCGCAGGCCCTTGCCGGCGGTTTTCCCGGTGCTTGGCGTAGTGTTACTGCTGCTCACCACGATTGTAGGGGGACTACCCCCCTTCGTGGTGGCTTGTGTACAGATGCCCTCATCGACCTCTGAGATTTCCATTAGTTCCTCTGGAGAACCCAGATCCACGGCATCTGTGAGAAATAAGGAAGGACATGGCCTTTGGTTTATGTTCCTGAAGGGTTTTAGTCATTTCATATTGGAAAGTGTGATAGTAGTAAGTCAAGTCCTATTTTACACTTTCAATATTGTATCAATCCAGAAACCCAATTACTGGTAGTACCTGAGACTTTTCCAATAGAGGTCCTAACAAGGAACAACACAATCCGATTAGAAATGGGCAAGTCAAATATGGTACTGATTCAGATACAGACTACTAGATCAGTGCAGCCTTAAGGTCTGTTCACCCAGAGTACAAACTTTTGGCCTCGGAAATATAGATATGAATCTTAATGTAGTGGAACCTTCACACCAAACATAACGCCTTATGTTTATTGTCTGAACACTCTGATAACCCTCTGCCTGCTTTTTCTTTCTTTAATGTCCCTTCTCCTAATGTGCCAGAGATTTTGCAATGTCTTTTTCACATTGACAACTTGCAAAACAAAGACAAGTGAAAATTAATGCAGGAACCTATAATTTGCGTTCTTGTCGGCATCGCAGAAATAAGAACAGGTTCCGATTAAAAGTTTTACGTTGCAGTTCATCAGTTTCGGACTTGATGTGAAAAGGCCTTTAATTAGTACTTTGGAACATTTATACAAACTTGAGTCTATTAATACGTAATGCAAATACACTGAAAAAATTATGTGGCAAAACAAAAGAAATTATCTCATCTTTAATGGAGCGCAAGGACTGTCAAATATAAGCACCTTCTCTATTTTAGAACAGTGAAGCAAACACAGAAGCTTCTCCTTCGCTCGCCACTGTCTGCATCTCAATCGAGCTGATTTCCGAGACCTTTCATCATTTACATAATCATTGGAACAAAACAGAGCTCTAACAAAACATAATCCACTGTTCTAACAAGTGTGCCGGGCCTCAGATGCCGCTGTATTGACCCATTTTGCAGCATATACTTGGCTACAACAGTCTTTGGAAAAAGTCAACAATCATAGAAGGTAATTCTCTTAACCCTGAACCAAAGTCTCAAACGAGTGTTCATTTCGAACAAAATCAGAAAATCAACAATGCAAATATTGGCAGAATGAGATCACAATTTAATGAAACAAACAAGCAATCTGAGATCGCTTACTTTTACTGTGTTTTCTTAATAAACATGTATTTTTAAAAATGCCTATGGATTGAGGTGCTAGGGCAACATCCTCATTTTCAGTCACCAACCTCAAAACACCAAGTAACGAAGAGTAGCGATGCCAAGATGAACTGACAACTCTGGAAGCTTATGGTACATTTTAAAACTCTAATCATTTAAAAGTAAATGAATTTTAAAGGGTAAAGTAATTCAAGTAGAAGATTTCTTTACTCATTATCTGAACCAATGAAGCCATGTTTTGGCAAAACTGCTTTCAGCTGAGACAAGTTCAGGATTTTGACTTACTACTATCAAACAAACTTCAAATTTGCACATATTGCAAATACAAATGATTTCCCCCATCAGACCATTAAGTGGCCAAAGTCTTAAAAATGGCAAGTACACAAACTGGTTGCAGAATTAGTGAGTGTACACTGAACTATTGTATTTCTTGAAAAGAAAACTGTTTTACAATAACCTATGGTTTCATCTTTTTTAAGCTAACAGATGTGATTGTGTGAAAGGAGAGACACAAAGCAAAAAAAAACAATAACAATTTTTTTTTTTTTTTAAACTAAAAAAAAAACCCAACCAAACACAAAGTTATTGTACTGGTAATCTGGTGGTGTTATTTTTAAAGTTCTGAAAAATTCTCCTCTGTGACCTTCATCAGGAGCGATGAAATGTTGTGCTTTGGAAAACAAGACAAGCCATAATGAAAATCCCATTATTGAATTATTCAGTGTTATTGAAAGTAACAAACGCATTGTTTTAAAGCTTCTATTGTCTATTCGCATGGCTCTACGGTGCTTTTAACGACAAAGTTATTACTTTATTGTCAAATAGAGCAAGCCAAAATGCAATAAATTGTGATTAAAAATGTAAAAAAAAAATTAAAAAGTTTAAAGTTGAATATTTCAATCATTATTATTATTCCTAATAATCAAAAATGTTGGATTTTATTGACTAGATCAACGAGCTCATAGCACTGTAGCCATCCTGATGGAATACTATTCCAAATTAGGAAATAAACAGTATGGAAAATGAAGGGGAAAAAAAAGAAAAACCCAAAATAAACCCCAACAATTTACATTTAATACGGCTTTGAGTTAATTGCAGACAGTATGAACCCAATATATTTTTTCCTGGTTAACATTTTATTAGTTAGTAAACATCCACTCCTGCATTTAATGCCTGCAACACATTCCAAAAAAGTTAAAACGTGTGCCAATGTAAAGTTAATAATGAGGGTAAAATACATAAAGAAGAACATAAGTTTAAACAGGTGGCATCTACAGATGACAGGGATTCTTATTATCAAATGAAACGACGTTGACCAGGCAAATATTAAATATCTTTGGTTCATACTGTCTGCAATAAAATAAATGTCACAGTCTATACCAACTTATCTGATTTGGAGTTACACATCCTACACGTCCAGCCACCAAAAATGTTACACCCAAGTATTTTTGTGTTTTTAATTCTTTGTCATACATATGAAGTGTCAGTGAGAGCTACTTGACCTGTAGGTTACTGCAGTCTTCTATTTCTATGCTTACTATGGTATTACTATATTTTCTATTATTATTTATTAGACATAATTAACTACACTTAATATATACACTGTATGATTTATAAGTTTACTTAATACAAGCAGACTATCAACCAATTAACTAGACATAACCAAGCTTCAAACACCATTTAATAATATAATATATTTCAGTCTGGCAAAGAATGCTGGGATATGCTGAGGGACTTCACATTGTATCCCAATATTGGTGGATGATTAAAGAAATGCACTGTGCTCCATGCAGCAAGTCAGACCAGACACTTGTTTTATACATTTACAAGACAGAAAGGAACGTTTGCAGGAAAATAAGTTATCCCTGATGATAATTAGATTGATTATAGATTATTTGGTATTGATATAACATATCTGCTGTTACAAGACTCCTCATGTCACATGCCTCTCTAATTTATATCATGATGATACCATTTATGACAATTCCAAATAATAAAATGTTCTGATCTTCATGTGGCACGTGTAACTATACCGCTCACAAAAGTTTGTAGTGTATGCATGTTATGCAGGGATTCTGCAACCAGTTTGTGTACAAAAAACCATCATAAACCACAATTTTTGTTAGACTATTAAACAATACAAAACAGTTTGAGGTTAATCTATCACCACATTACCAGTGTGCTTAAGGAGAGCAAGAAGGCAAAAGAGGAAAGGAGGAAAACATCACACACCAGTTCAATCCAGCAGATTATTCCAGACAAAGCACAGATAGGCAGCCATGTTAGACAGCTTATAACGAGGTTTAGTACGAGAGTTTCCAACAATCTAACTTCATATGAGCTCTGCTTCTCTTATTAGGGCTACTCTACAGGATAACCGTTTCCCGTGGCAACCCACTTTAAGTGTTAAAAGCTTGATTTCTTTTCACAAGACCATTTTGTTTCGGATGCGAGGAGTAATTTGGAAACCTGTGATGTTGTTAGTTCACTCTGGAAGTCCAGCTGAGTGAAAATGCTGCTCTCCAGTGCGAGATGCAATGAAGAGAGGCTGCAGAGGATCGATAATGCAGCTGAAAGATGAGAAATGGTATGTAGTAGATCGTGTTAATAGGATTCTCTGTGGGTGGTTAGGAAAAGATTTCAGGAAAGTGAAAATGTCCTAAAGTTGGGACACAGTCAAGTGCACCTCGATCAACACAAGGAAATCGTACCACAAAATTTCACCATATACTTAAAGAAATACTTCAATGTTCTCCAGCCTATTCGCTATCTACCACATCCAGGGCATGGATGCTCCACAGGGTAGGGAATTAGGCAAAATTATAGAGAATATTATTTATTTATCATAATTTGTCAGGTTGGTATTTAAGCCTAATTTGCTACTGAACACCCAATCAAATAGATTTTCTTTTAAACTTGTGTTTGCAGTAGTACCTTCCGGTGAGGGATGGACATTTGCATTTGTCACATTCAGACACGACTGGCTGTGTCAAAACCAAATCATCTACGTTCTCTGCAACAGTTACCCCTCTATCCAGCTCCGCAATGCAATGGCGATCACGTCCAGACCACGGTGAACTAAATGCAGATTCTTTACGTTATTTTAATCAATATTTGATTTACACTGCTCACAAAGATAAGAGAATATTTCCTAATAAATATGAAGCGATTCAAAAAAAAGAAGCATTTGATCTTATTTCATTAAACAACATCATTAAAAAAGGAAATTAAAAGTCAAAGAAAGTTGTACGATTATGCAAATTACATGCAAACTCAATTATCGTAATTTAAGCCACTAACAGTGATGGGGCATGGACAAAATCAGATTTTTTGTCCAGCAGTTCTTGTGGGATCCTCTTAGTATTCATTTTGAAATATCCAGTATATGTTGTGAGCAGTGTATATGTACTATTGTCTTACATGTAATACTATATAGTTTTATATTATCTACAATACTTTATTGTATTCTGTTCATATTGTATCTTCATATTTTATATGGCCAGAAAGTCCAGGGTTCAGATCCCACTTCTGCCAAGCTGCCACAGTTGAGTCCTTGAGGAAGGCCCTTAACTCACAATTGCTTGAATTGTAAGACTATATCAGTAAGTCACTCTGGATAAGGGCGTCTGCTAAATGTCGTAAAGATACATTATTACATTTCATTTTATTAGAATTATTTTTCTTTAAATACGTTCTCCAATTTATTATACTCTTTATAATATGCTAATATATAGTATGCTCATTCATTTGTTTGTCAATATATTTGTAGTTTATTTATTGTGTTTTTTTAAATATGTTGTCTCTTGAATTTCTTATTTAGCATTTGTTTATGCTATTACTATAGACTTATTAATAGGGTAACAGTTTAATTTTTACATATAACATCTAGGCTGTCCAAGGTGCTCAGTTCCCTTTTTCGAGGCCCCGAGTCTTTGTCCTTTAAAAGTTTCTTAATTCCAATGTTTGGGAGTGTTTCCCTTTAAACACTTGAAGTTGTGTGTTATTGTTAATACCGTCATGGCTGTGATGATCTATGGCACTAGCCTTGGTGCCTGTGACCATCTCACAGCCATGATGATATTTGCGATAATATATTTATTGTATTGCCTACCCCTAGGTGCAAACAAGTACTCCTGTCAAAGCAGGCTGACAGATAGAGCAGATAGCCTTTGTAGCCTTTTTTCTATCGAGTATTCCTTTAAGTGCGAATTCTGCAATCAAACTAAAAGAAACTTGCAAATGTTTCTACTAAGTGCTCATTACAAAGTGGTTTTCATTTCCTTGTGGCATCTCCAGCCCACTCGGTCATGCCAAGCTACGGTGTGAAAAATAGGGGACAGGTTCCCACCACGCCCTTAAAAAACGCAGCTCCGGCCACACAGTACCTCTGGGCCTAAGGGGAGAGGGGAGGGCTATCAGGTTACAGTGTGTGTGGAGCGTGAGGGGCTCTAGAACTGGAGCCTCCCTGCGGAGGGGGTCCCGTCCTCCACGTGCCTCCGCACAGACTTCTGTCTCCTGACCTCTTGCCCTCTGGAGTCCAGCCCCAGTTCAGTGGCGCCCCCCAGCGTCTCGGTGTCAGTCCTGCCACGTACCGCCTCTCCGTTAGCCACCCGCTCGCCGCTCACCCCCGTTACGCTAATGGTGGGGATGGGCACGAGCGGAGTCGCGTCCGGAGAGTCTAAACTGTTCTCCTGAGACTCTGAAGGAGATGACAAATCACAAACACACATGCAAATGAGACACACAAAGACAAATGATTTGATCCAAACGGTCCCTCCTGCTGAGCTGGTACTTCGTGATGTTGCCGTTAAAAAAAAGGACGATTTTAAGTCTTTAGATAGCTTGGTTACATGTTGGATCATTTTACAATTTGATAAATGACCATTGTTATAATTATAATGCTGAAAAGTGTCCAAAGTTAAAGTAGCATTTAACTGTAATTAGACTCTACCAAGCTGCCACTGCCCTTGAGAAAGACCTTTAACACTCCACGCTCGTAAGTCCCTCCCAAAAAGCTTCACAGTGTAGGGGCTTGTTTTTGTTTGTTTTGTTTTTAATTCCATATCTACCTTTTGGTTCCATGGCTGATGGTTATACATTGTAACTAATTCTTACTCTGCTCACTTTATTATTCTATCTACTTATAAATTTGCTCCTCTGTGCCATGCATGTAAGATGTTTTATGACTTTCTTCACGTGATCCTGTATTAGTATTTCTGTGATTGTCCTCAGTAAACCAACTGTCTTCTGAATGTTTCCTACATGGTGAATTCAGTAAGAATGTGTATTATTATTGGGGGATCTCTTTTTACTGGATATGCTGTCTGTGCTGGAGTGTAAAACCTGGTCCACTTAGAACTTAAATGCTGCATCACCACAGTCCCAATAGCTCTCATGTATGGCTTTGCCCTGACTTGGTTTACCTAGCAGAGGTTGTGATTAAGACAGACCTTTTTTCAGAAGACTTAAGAATAATTATGATTATAAAAAGGGGAAAGTGATTAAGAAAAAAGTCATGATCAAATATTTTGTAAAATGTGTAGAAATGATGTGCAATATGGAAATATCCCCTGCATTCTGTCGATGAAATCCAATGCAATTGCATTATCTAAAGACCAGAAAGTGCAATCATACATCATATACAGCATAGCTTCTACTGTACAATGGAAGTTAAAGACTGATATTTGAGACTATGTAAGTTCAAAGACTGGGCTTTATGAGTGAGCTTACTTGTTTACTGTCATTTTCAATTTAACATAGCACATAGTTGTTTATATATTTACTATGCAACATATACCACATAGAAGTAAATGTGCATGTTTTTTTCCCATGGAACTTTTCTCCCTTTCTTTCAAATATAATGAAATATCAAAATGAAATATCCATCTATCTATAATTTTTGTGAGCTGTGCATTTTGTATGAATCGCCAAAGGCAAGACCTACAGTTACAGACCAAAATGAATCGGTCTCAATCACAAATTTTCATTCCCTTGCATCACTTTTTAAATCCTACTAGAGTTGCAAACCCCTTTCTGTAACTCTTTCTAGATAAATTCCTCTTTCATGAGTAAAGTATTTATTTCTTTAATATCATCTCATATGAATACGCAAGCTATGTGGTATAATGAGTTTTGGGGCAAAAGAAAAGTGGCCATTATCTCAGGAGGGGGGACCATCGGGTTCTGCTTAATGACGAAAATGAAATTCAATATCAATTGTAAACAGACACAAATCAAGAGAAAATCATATTATCCGCATGGAAAATGTTCTACATTGGCACACACCGTAATTCAGAAAGATTTTAAGAAGGTGTGATAATCGGAATGGTAAAGTCAGAGCGTGCTTCCCTTTCCAAACTGCCATATAATTATTGTGCACACACCGTGATTTGCAGTTCAAAATCTTTAGCTGTAGAGCTTAAACTTTAAGTAAGAAGAACAATGGCTGCATGGGGTATAATTGGCGCTTTGTGGGGGGACATGCTCTAATTTAAGCAAGCCGTTCAGATAGATCTGCGCAAAGCCACAATTACTGGAAAGCCTTCTTGCAGCTGCGAGGAGGACAAGCTTTAATGGCTGTCAGGCTGAATATACCAGCTGCCGCTACCAGATTTCATCTTCAGCTGCAGACTTCTTAGAACCAGGAAGCTTGGCTAATGGATGTAGATAATGATGATGCTATATAAGATAGTGATAAAGCCATCATGTACAGAGTGAGGCACGATTGTGGAAATAGAGATGTTGATTGGACCCTTGTATAGATGTAATAAATACAAGTGTGGAACAGAATTGACTCAAGTCTCCGCAGGACAGATCATGCGTACATCTCTAGGCGAGATAACCTGTTAAACAACCTCCTGTACATGTCTGAGGAGTAAAGGAGCATCAAAACAGCACAGAGAATGTTTGCACTGCTGCCATGCTGGATGTGAATGTGCGGATGTTTCTTCTCACCATGGCGTTTCCAGCGGTGACCGCGGATGGAAAGGCTGGTGACAGCATTTCTGGAGATCCGTGAGGAGGTGGGTGTGATTTCCACCTGGATGGATCGAGTGCCTTCCTTATTTGATTTCAGAGCAGCTCCACGGAGGGAGGACTTGATGGAATTTCCTACCTAGGGATGTAATGACAAAGTGCATGCAAATGACCTTTAGAAATGCATCCAGACTGTGCTGGGTATGCTGGACCAAAACAACTATTTGCCATATTCATAAAAAAAGCTATACAAGCCATGAAAGAATGTGATAGTTCAAGCATACAAATATAGAAGTGATCAAGCCATAATCTAATGAAAAGATGAAATGATCGTAAATGGACAGTTCTATTGATTTAGTTCCAACTGCAGTTAATCAGTTGAATAACTTTTTAAAAACAGTAGTATTCAGACCCAATATATGTCCAAGGATCATGTTTGAACCCAAGGCATTAACTGACATACAGTGAACATATTTGTACCCTTTAGAATTATGTATATATCCTAATGAATATGACATAAAACATTGACAGATTTTTAAGAATATGACATAAAGCATTGACAGATATTCACATAACTCAAAAAGTAGATAACTGGATGCATGGAGGAGAAACGAAGAGCTTTAGGGTTTAAATGGAAAGTGTTATGGCTGAAGAAGGCAAAATAAATGCATTGAAGCAAAACAACCTCATCCCATCTGTGAAACTTGGTGGTGGTAGCATCGTCAGGCCTGTTTTGCCCAACTGTAGGTTAATGAAAATATTATAAGCGTGTTTAATGTAGTCTACACTACGAAATATAAACTCTGAGGTTTACGATAGATCAGAGCGTATCTGCATCGTAAATCGGGGAGCACCTGTATCCACTACTTACAGTAATATGTAGCTGATCAGACTCTGAAGTGTATTTCTGCAGTTCTGAGATTTAACATTTCAAAGTTATTTGATACACTTTCAAACAGAACTTTTAAATATTCATTTAGGTTTGGGTGGAATAACGGTATATGCCAAGTGGCACTACATGTGTGCCCACCAGTACAGATTTGGCATTTAAAATGCAGAGTGAAGAGTGTGTGTACTTAATGTGACACAGGACGGCTGTCAGTGACACACTGTGTCCTATAAAAATAGCTTCCCCAAATGTCACAAGATTATTTGCTAGAATGCCCATCCCAGGCTGTGCATGAGAACATGGAAAAAGCCAGCACGGCTGTAGATTTGTGTAATCCCACTACAGAATACAGAAAGCAAACTGACCAGCAATACTTCAGGGTAGAGCTCCAGCTGGGCTCGATACAGAACATCTTCCAGAGCTTTGGAGCCCAACTCAGACTCTCCGTTACATCTGCAGAATGAAGAGAGAGTAATATGGAGAAGAGAGAAAAGAAATTGGCAAGTGAGTATAGAGTGAGAGATGAAATCACTGCAAGATTTAAGAGACCTGTTTAACATTCACATTCAGTCACCCAGCTCTTATCCTGAGTTAAAATTTTACAATCCAATCAACTTCTGGTTGGAGAATATAAAACAGTGGCAGATTGGCAAATGTAAGGATTTAAATCCTGGACCTGCTGGTCCCCAGTCCAGTACATTACCAACCTAAGCCACCACGGTCTCTTAAAGTTTATACAAGCAAAGTAGTGTACTAGCACTGATGCAGCACTTCTAACAAGAACTAAAATGACTAGTCAATAAAAGTGTGTTTACAAGATGTTGGAAATCACATTAAATCTATTAAGGGATACCATTTTTACAAATGTAAGACTCAAATTTAGTTCCCAAATAATAAGCAAGTTTATAGGGAGTTGAACCCACCCTTTCCTGTTTTACAGTGGGGATGGGTCCTAGAAAATTCATCCCAAGTTGAAAGCAGTATTACCTGAGTAATTGTATATACTGTATAGATTATTGCCTAGCTTACCTTAAACATACTTAAAACACTTGCAGTTGGGGAAAATCATTACCAATTTTATAGTGAAGTGTTAAAGTTTTTATGTAATTTATAGAATAAAGTATTGAAATTGCAATGGCTGCCTGAATGCTGCTGGATCATCAGTATTGTACTGTGTAGTGTTTGAAATCACATTGATTCAAATTCAAAATATGTTACCAGTGTGTTTTATAGGATTCCCATCTGTAAGTCAATTACAGGTACAACCAGTTTCACAATGGTCTTACGGTTGATATTCAAATAAATACACATTTAGCAGTAACCATACTTAAAATGTACATTTTGTTTGCCCCAGGCAAGCGACAGGCCGTACGATACTCTCTCACACTGCCCAGTGTAAGATAAGGAGTCATGTGATGAGAGTGATGAGCACTGGGAAATGTAGTAAAGAAAAGCTGAGGTCGGCACATGATCGCTTATGCTTTTCACTTTTTATACATTAATCATTAAAATTGGGTAGGATATACACCACTTTTTTATTATAAAAAGTTTCATCTTAATGAGCTGCTCAACTGTAGGTTAATGCAAATGTTTTAAGCATCTTTAAGGTAGCTACACTATATACACAGCTCACAAAAAATTCAAAAGGAAATATTCCACAATGAAACACAGTCGATTCCGGTTAAATCGGACCACATCAGGACCCGATGGTTTTGGTCCTAATAACCGACTGGTCCGATTAAATAAAAATGCCTTATGTTACAAGACGGGACGTGCTATGTAACATATTAAATGTTTATTAAACCTTTATTGTGTGATTTACACCTATAGCGAACGTACAAACAAGAACTACTGTTGCTTACAAACTTTATTCATTAAAAATAAATTTGCAAACAAGTTTTTAGAAACGATCTACAACATAATGTATAGGTACTCAGCATGCGAAGCATAATACTGTAAAAAATAAATTCCAGTCAACGTTTGAAGAACTTATCCAGTGTGACCTGACGCGCTTTAGCTGTGGCTAAGTAGTAGTAAATGGAAGTTAGGCAAAGACCTGTAGGTGGCAGTAGAGGGCTGGGGAGAAACTCAGGAGCGTTGTAGGGATGCCAGAGACGAAGAGTTTCTTTGGTAATATTACATACTGTACACGTTCTTTGGTCCGATTAAGCAAAGTTTTGGTCCAAATAAGCAAATAAAATTACACACATTTAATAGGATTTGTTTCAGTACTTTAGGATTTGGTCCAAATAAGCGGCTGGTCCCATTAACCAGTAGTCCTATTAACCGGAATCGACTGTATCTCCTAATTTTTGTAAGCAATGTATAAAGTACATATTAAACCTCTTGGTTTGTGATAAATTCAACTCATGATTGAGCTGTCTGAACATATTCTCATCGTAAATGAGGTCTCACAAGACCCCATGTCACATTATTCCTGCCCAGATAGGGCTTTAGTTTAACTGAGAGTAGCGTTTAACTCACAGTGCAAAGTGAATGCCTGTGACCAATTGGACCAAGAAGTCTGGGGTCACGATCATTCTGTTGCTGATGCCTTTATACCTCCGTAACTGCTGCCTTGGGTAGCCACAGATGCAGACTCTACAGAGACAACAAGACAAGTCAGTACACAGTAAGGGTGTGCCATAGTGACAGAAATGGTATCTTGATATTTCCTCAAAACTGTCAATACCATTTACATCACTTAGCAGACACCCTTATCCAGAGCAACTTACAAATAATACAGTCTTACAATCCAGCAATTTTGTGTTAGGGACCCAAGTGGTAGAGGTGGGATTTAAACCCTGGACCTTTTGGTCCATAGTCCAGTACCTTAACCAATAGGCCACCACAGTCCGACTAACGATACACAGTTCCACTAATAACTAGATGATACGTCGGCGGTTTATATCTTGGGTCTGATGCATTAAAAAGTTGATTGATCCCATCTCTCTCATATTTCTGCAGTTATGATTATTCAAGTGGTGATGTAAACAGTATACTTCAGTCTAGAAATCAGAGGAAGAAATCTGATTAAAAAGTGCTTAAATTAGATTGCTAATCAAATTCCTCTGTGCATTTAAATCCTTAACCTGATTTCAACCTGTGTCCAACGGAATCGGTGATTCCAGAGTGCCTTGTAAACTCCATCGAATTACTAACAAATTCAGATTTTCTGCAGTTATCAGATTATTAAGTACATATAAATGCCCTCCATAGGCTGAACTGAAAGATGAACCAATTAAATGTACATTTCTTATTCATTTCCCAGTTATATCACAGGCTGCCCAAAGAGAATGGGTCTTATTGAATCTGGATCCTTTCACTGTCCTTTCCTTGTCATTTTCAGGGATTAGTTCCTCAACACTGTTGTCCTAAGCTTGCTCAACATGGGTTTTTTTGGTCTTGGATTCTGTAACGCTGCTCTGAGCCAATGTCTATTTAGACTCCATTGCTTTTTTGGTGCCTCACTAGTCACGTCTCATAACGAGAAAGCAATTTCAAACAAGGCATGCATTTAATACCAAGTAGGGATCCCTCAAGTCAACCATATGAACAATTCTGATAATATAAAATATAATATATAATATATAAAGCATGTAATAATGCATGCTGATCAGCCCCATCAGCTCCATGTTCCATCAGGATTTACAAAGAAGATTGAGACACACCTGGACTCAGTCCTGTGCCTTTACAGTCCAGTGCAGCATGAGGTAATCCATGCACTTTTCTACTCCAGCCAATAGCTCTGACTGTTTAGGGTTCAGTGCAGTTGTAGCTCAGCTGTTCAATGCCAATTAAGCTGGCATAATCCTGGTGGGTAAAAGACCAGGTCTTATGTCGAATCAAGGGCCAGACAGGGTGCTTGGAGCTATTCCCATTTTTAAGCATATAAGAGGATTAGTAAGCAATGATGGAAAACAGGATTCAGATGGATTGAGAGATTCAGAGTTCCTGCCCATGGAGTAAAAATGTAAAACTTTCACAAACCTGACTATTGTCTGTTGGGTAATACATTCAGAAATACAGTAGCTACCCCTTATCCATTGAGGATAGGTTCCAAGACATCCTGCAAATGTCTAAAATAGTGGATAATACCTCAGATAGTATAATGCACATTTTTTTATCTAAAAACAAAGACAGCAGCTATTTTACTCAGAATGAGTAAAAAGGAGTTTTTTTTCCACGTAATATTTTCAAACTGAAACCATCGATCGCAACGCAAGAGACTTCTGTTTTCACTTCACTATCAGACAAGAGGGAAAACAAAGAGAGGCTTGGACACCTCACCGTTTCTGATTGATTCCCCATTTCTGAAGAGAATTAAATCAGCTTGGTGGTATCTCTCCATTTTCTGTGTGAGTGTGTCTAACCTGGAGCTGAGCTGGCAGAGAGACTGGAGGGAGGAACTGTTCATGTAGCTCAGGGCAGCATTGTAGCAAAGCAGCAGGAACGTCAACACTTCAAACCTGTGTCGAAAGAAAATACCAAAAATCACCAGTGTTGGCCTCAAAATGTGTCCAAAGAAAAATAAACTGTTTCTTACACTGACTTTGTATATCATGTCTTTGCATACAGTAGGAATCCCAAGAAGTTTCAGATTGTGTCAGATTAATTAAATTTCATTTGTTAATAAACATTTCAGCTGGACACACATCAAAGGAATAACTGCAGAATAAGTGTTGTGAGTACGTAATAAGATGAAATGGTAAACGCTTTACTGTGCCAACTCTTTTCGCAGTAGGTTACTGGCATGAAATACAGAAAAGGTTTATGGCTTATTACCAAAATGAAATAAGTTGACCAGGCAAAATATAAAAAAAATCTTGAATTTATAGTAGGGCTGTGCAATGAATTGAAAATAAATTGAAGCCGTCAAAATGTAGATTATATAAATCTTTTTAATTCTCTTAATATAAATTTTTATATCTTAATACGTTTCCCACTGTGTTGACAAACGCTACAAAAAAGATTCAAGACGATGGAAAGAAATGAGCATGTCACATTCTAAAAACAGGATTATAATTGGTTGAAATATTTAATAAATAAGCATGAACATCTGTGCATTTTCTTTTATTTATAATAATATTCTAGTTTTGAGCATATTTACAGTACATGCCTTGTCAGTGAACAATGAGTGGGAAAATAATCGTCCATTAATCATAATTAAGGTCTGTCACACGCTCAGAGACGCGCACAGAGACAGCGAGACGCGCACAGAGACAGCGAGACGCGCACGCGCACAGAGACAGCGAGACGCGCACAGAGACAGCGAGACGCGCACGCGCACAGAGACAGAGAGACGCGCACAGAGACAGAGACACGCGCATAGAGACAGAGAGACGCACACACACAGAGACAAAGACATGGCATAAAGCCTGCATAAACAATCCTCACTGGCGTATTAATAATAAATAAAGCTAACTATAGCATTTAGAAGAATCAATTAATATTTTATTAGCATCCCCACCTGTTCTGCGCAGTAAACGTCTCTCTCTGTAAGTGAGGGCTACTGTAAACAACTTTGCTCAGCCCATGGTTGGCAAGCGCTCCCTCTGTTAAGGCTAGAGGATGAGAGGGCTAAAGGATGAGACACGGACACAGAAATGAGTCATCAGGTCAGATATAGCAGAGATAAAGCAGTAGAAATCCTGCACATACCTCGTGATATACTGACGGTTTGGATAAGGAAGGGACTGTGAAAGATAATACTTTGCTTTGACCATCTTTATCAACTATTTCCTGAAACAGAACAATAAAACAGAGAAATGCAGACATTATACATTACATGCTTATATTACCGAATGCCATGCAATAAACAAAATAATACTTTACAATAGGTAATTATTAGTATTGATGACAAAAGTGATTACCGATTGCTTGACTAATGTCTGGAGATCATGACATTATTCCACAAGACGGCATTGAGCGGCACAGATTAGAGGCAAAACCACATTTTTCATTACTTTCTCAATATTAATAACAGGCATGTTACTCTGCTATTGAAACGCCTTGACTGATTTGGCTTGGTTGAAGCCACATGCTTGTTGTTGATATAGTTTATTTACTATACATAGTAAAGACACCAAAACATGAGCAGAGGTTGAAGCATTGGACTGCTGACCAAAAGCTGCCACCATTGGGCCCTTAAGAAGGGCATGATCGTTGGCTGCTTAAACTGAACCATGGCATATATGTTACAAGTCACCATGGATAAGGGTGTTTGCTAAAGGCTCTAAAATGTACACAATCACATTTCAT
>JAUZSU010093921.1:0-19985 GCA_034780255.1 Parotocinclus maculicauda
ATTTGGAATAAGGCTGTAACGTAACAAAATGTGGAAAAAGTGAAGCGCTGTGAATACTTTCCGGATGCACTGTATGAGGCATTACTAATGAAGTACAGAAATTGCTCAATGGGAACTAAAGGCGCTGCAAAGATTGACAGACCTTAGTATGTTCTTATATGATGAGATCACTGCTACATTCATTCATTCATTCATTCTGTTGCTTTAGCTGCCACCTTGTTATTCCAGTCCCAGCCCCCTGCAGTCACTGATCGTGTCTCTTATTACTGGGCAGTAGTCACAACTGTCCATGTTGACACTATGACGGTATCTGTGGCATTTCTGAGCAGCACTCTGCAGTACATGAGCGGTTGAGAGTATGAAGATTGTGGAGTCATATGACCTTTGCAAGACACTGCCATGTGTTAACCTTGCCAGTTTTATTTGACCTTAGCTTTTTGGCCTTTTTTATTCAGAATGTGATGTTTAGTGACACCCAGATGCTTATGATTGGATAAAATTCAACTACTACCATTATGAATTGTATGACTATAAATAATTTCAGACTTTATACAGCCACTTCTCACACAGGGCCATTACCTATAGTAAGATTTACATAGATTAATTAATTTACTTCTATGTAATTAACGCAGCATAATGATACCATGTTACATATCTGGCCTACATGTGGGAATTAAATTGGGTTTTTAACCTGAGTGTTTTTATTGCTGTGACAGCCAGCATGCTCTAATCTAGATTTAACTGATACACTTTTACAATCCAGGAACTTGTGGTTCAATCAACATTTGCAGATTAGCAGTGTGATTTTAATCACGAACCTTCAGGTCATCAGTCCAATACCTTCACCAATGCACCACGACAGTCCCCAATGAAATAAGACGATACAGATTTAGAGTTAAATTAAAACCTTTTTTATTGACAAAGTGTTCCTTTGCATGGATTTAGATCTTGTGTAGCTGTTTTGATATTTTTCTGTCAGGTTTAAAAGACACAACAAGTAAATGTAATCTGGTATTTTTTTTTGCTGTTGTAACCTGGTAGGTAAATGGTGATAACCAGCTGCATCACAAAACATAAATAAAAACAACAAACATTTTATATGCAAATTCACAAGCGAAGTGGAGAAGGAGAAAAATATGATCATTTAAAACATGGAAGGGAAATGTTCTGATCTGCATGTCAATGACTAAGCTAGCTAGCATTATTTAACTGCATGAACACAGAAAAAAAACTTAATCAGATTTAAAGAACTGCAACTTAATGATTTTAACATTAATTACAGCTATAGTGTTTGTACTGCATGTATTTTGTCATCCTTATGTATCCTGTATCCAACTAATATTCCTGTTATTAATTTGCTCAAAATGATTTCCGATGTGGTTTTTAAACCTGGAAGAAATATTCTTAGAGATGAGGCACAATTTGGCACATTAAATCGTTTAGAGAACACCACATAAAACCTTATGATAATGTAAGACTACAGTTTTATAGACAGAAGAAAGTAAGAAACCAAGGAGTTTCCTATTGAGCCTGTCAGTCTTTGCCAGAGTTACCCACAACACACAGCACAGATGCCTGAGGATGCACAGGGATCTGGGAATACACTTTATATTGTGGCACCGAGCATGGCCAGAGAGATTTCAAAGAGAGATAGCCTAATCTTTCGGGTTAGGGGACTAAAAATTGTGAAAAGTCTGTGGTTACAGATGTCCATAACACCTGACCTTCATCTGCCATTCCGCTGTGAAAGAACTCGTTTCACTTCAATGCATTCTTCTATTATAGCTTATACATTTTGGAGGTAATCAAGTTTGGTGTAATATTAAGTGAATTCCTATAAAGCACCTCAGATTTTCAGCAGTAGACATAGTAAGTTGTGAATGGTATATGCATTATCTGCAAAACAAGGCACATGTAAGTCAGGATGCAAAGTTTCTTTTTAGTTCTCTTCCCTCAAGCCTATCATATGGTTTCTGTTTCAGTGGCACTTTGTGATCACTAGCAGCTGGCCTGGCGTTAAGGCCTCTTAGCTCCTATAATTCCTCCAGAGCAGGCGATCATATGTTGAGGCAAATGCTCAGCAATCCCAGGGGCCTCAGTTTCTCACCCCAGTCCCCTACAGACTCCATTCACAAAACCCCAGAGCAGAATACACAGGCCATACTGGGCCAAGCAGAAGGCCAGAGCCACATGTGCTCCCACCTTAGGTTACTGTCCCAGTGGAATTACCCAGTTCACATTATGAGCACTCAGGAAAGACAGTAGAGTCTAAACATATCAAGGAAAGATATTGGTCTCAATTCACTATTCGAAGCCAAGATCTCTATGGGTTACAAAAATGTTTTTGTACTGTGTAATTTTCATAGAACTTCATATAACGTTATATGATATTTCAATAAAAATACTGTGAACAACTGTTCCATGCTGTCCAATAATTTATGCCAGCTATAACCGGCTGACAGTATTTTTATAGATGCCACATGTCTCTGATCTAAAGAAATTGGGCTCATACATAGCATCAGACAATACCCAGCATGCATCATTAAGCAGAATGTTATTTCACATTTCGAATATTACTTGGTCAGAAAACTAACTTGGTATGTCAAAGTATTACCCACTTGAGATAATTTACTGAAGCATTCTGATTTTCTTCATTCTTTGGATTTGAATGGATGGGTGATTTTGCAAAAAGCAATATCAAAATACTGAAAGACATTCCAGTATTCAAAATATTTGACATGGAGATCTGTGACCAGGGTTTTGTTTTTCTAAGTTTTTGTCTTCTGTCATTTCAATTCAAAAATACCTTTCCTTATAAAAACCATCTAAAGAAGCCTGTGTTGTATGTAATGTATTGTGTGTGTTATTCAAAATATAGTCAAAAAAGAGATGATGCCTATAGCATAACTTCATATTTTCCTCTTAAAAGCAAGTGCCTGAGCCTATACATTAGAGTTCTGCTTTCTTATAGCAATTGTTGTTCAACTTGCTTTAGGGTTTTTTAAATATCAACATATCTAAATATCTGCAGACTGTTCAGAGTATCACTTACTCTCGCCATAAACACTTCTCTGAACAGCAAAAAAGATCAGTCATTCGAGAATCCTTTGAGAATAATTCGAGTCAATGTGAAATGAAAGGTCTGTTCAGTAGCTTAATCTGGCAATAAAAGGTAGTTGGCCTGCATTAAAATGGGTTAAACGGTTGTCCTTCTCCTGTAAAATGTGTTCTGCTGGAAAACTGCCATTGTGCAGTCACCTTATTCACTCAGTGAAGCATTACCTGGATTCCTCATTGCCTAGTGTGCCAGGTGCCAACTGATTACAGCATAAAGCAGGGTTATTCAATTACTAGCCCACAGAGCCTTAAAGATCTGCCAAGTAACCAAGTTTATTATCATTAAGTATCAATATTGTTATTTTGTACATTTTGGTACAATCATTCCACTGTTCTTCGAATTACAGCATCTGAAATTTAAGAAACTAAGCTTAAATTTCTGGCTCTTAACTTTTGTAATCAGGCCTGTGCTCCAGATTAATAGTACATTAACAGGCCAGACTCTGTAATGGTCTCCTGCTTGGTACCTGCACTAATGGGTGAGGCAGTGGGCTCATGAATTATGTGTACCACTTCAAGCACTTTCTGCTGTCCCACAGACCATTTTGTCTAGTGCTACTAAAATAGAATATACAATAAACAAGAACATTGTCAAGTTATTTTCAGTATAATATTTTTTGCACCAAATGCCCCTTGTGGGTTGCCAAGAAACTCTTCCTCTAGCCATTTATGTACAGTATTTAGCCCACCTTCCATAAGTAACAAATACAATACAATGTATACTGACTGCTAGCCTAGTTTTGCCTTCTTTTTTAGTGTTCCTTTAATGGTCGTTGTAAGTCATATTAAGTGTATAACTCACACAGACAATACTATGTTCCTGACATAGACCAGACATCCATTTGTGTCTTGGTGTCGTGAGAGGATATTTTTGAGGGGCAGACATGAGCCACTCCACTTTTCCACATGAAAGGGACCTTGCCTGGCAGAGACATGCTCTCAAAATCAAGTAAAAGCAGAAAACCGTAAGTGTTTTTCCATATTGCTTTAAAGACAGTGCTTGAGCCACCATGCATAGGAACCAGGGTATTCTTCAATTTTGGAGGCAAAAGCAGCTTTCATTAACAGTATGTGGCACAATATAAAAACGACACACTTATTGACATGCAAATCCTGAAACACTCCAAAATCACTATGAGAAGACTCCTATATACCCCCCATACACCAACCATGCTTTGCACAGTGAATTTGATAAAAATAATAAAAAAGAATGTCCCAGTTGAAAGTCCACCAGGTACTGCATTATAGTTGTAGGGATGTTAGAGGTCATCTGGCATTTGACTTTAACACACATGTGAATACTACAGGAATAGTATTCATGAATACATAAATATATCAATACTACACCAAAAATATGACCACCTAGCTTGCCTCCACCTACAAGCTAGCTCCAGAGTGTTGAGTTTAGTCAAACTTACTTATCACAATAGCATACTGGAGCACACACTCTTTGGGACAAAGACACAAAAACAGTTCAAAATAAATTTGTTTAAATAACAGTTTCTTCCTCGTCTGTAGATTATTCTTTTGTCTCAATGAAAAATCAATATTCCTGATGGCTCTGAGTCATGGTTAGCACTGTACCCTAACCGAGACTTGAGTTCAAGTCCCAGACCAGCTGCTGAATATGTGAAGTTGCATGTTCTCCCTGTGTCTCCATGGATTCCTCCCTACTACCCCGGTTTTCTCCCACACTCCAAAGGTATGCACAGTGTAGATTTAGTGTATCCATACTGTCCCAATGTACATGAGTAAGTGTGGAAACATACAGACTGGAGACCTCTCCAGGATTGGTACTTGACTTGCCATGCACCCTGCTGGTTAATCCCCAGCCCCCCACAAAATGGAATTGAATTAAGTGGTAAGGAAAGTGAGTGAGTGAAAATATTCCAGGAGCCTGTACATAGCACAAGTTTCATAACTCAGCCAGTCAAATTTGTTTCATTCTTTAAACTCAATACACCAGGCTTTGGAGCAGCCAGAGTAAATACTGGACATAGGACGCCAGTCCTTACCAGACCTAATTTGGATGTCTGTAATAAAGAAACTAATTCCTAGCCACTTTCACAAATGTTAAGATGGGATTTCTGAGTAAGCCGCTGAAGGCACATTATTTATCATCCGAGGACATTTGAATTGTAATCTACAGTTGTCTCACTTCTTTGTGCACTTTAATATCATGAAAGCGTTCTTCACACAAGCACTACTGTAAGAACACTAGATTAAAATGACCAAAGATTATCCATTTAGTGTGAGAATTCTCAGATACAAGTCATTTACTCCTGAAGTCAATGCAAAAAGCCCCAAAGTCCTTTCAAATGTCCTTAGTTGTGGCAGCAGCATTCGTTTCACTTCCACTTTTGTCATTTCCAAACAGAAAAAATAATCTTTTCAGGCTAATGCAGCAGCTTACTGACCTCATCCCCTCATGAGGACCCATATCACTACTGCACAGCAATGCATCATCAAGCCATAGAAGTGTTTTTCCATGTTCTTTTGTTCCTGTTTGTTCAGTGGTAGGTTCCCTATTGGCTAATGTTTTGCTATAATATGGGAATAAAATAAGTTAATAACTACCCATTGGCCATTAATTAAATTTTTTGCCAAAAAGTTGGAGAGGAAAAAGCTATCTTGGTTTAAATCTTCTGCACTAATCCAATATTAAGTATCAGAATCTGGGGAAAATGCTGGCCTAGAACCTAAAATCATATTAACATATTTTCCAGTGACAATGTCGGTATTGGTTATTTGACATTTATCAAGTCTCTGATCAAATTTGGTGGCCTTGTTTTAAAAAAATAATAATAGTAGTAACTTTTTTTGCATATCTATTTTTGGAGAACAATCATTTCACATGAGTGGGAAGTAAAAATCTGGCAGCCTTACCACAGTCAGCAGCACAGTGGAACAAGTCAAGTGAACAATTACTAAGTCATGCCAGACTTGAGTGGTTTGTGCGCACATGGGAAATTCTTTAGTACACACACAAACATGGTTGATTTGGAAAAGGGGCATAATGTGACCCAATTCTGAGATGTCATATAATGCTGTTGTAACTCAGCTACTGGGTTTACAAGCTAGAAAAAACATTACAGATATGTTGCTATTTTTCCTTAAATTCCTGGCAAGCCTGCCTCATGGGACACCCTGAGGTGCAGGCCAACAACCTCAGGGCTTGGTCAGCAGTGCTCTTCATACCGTGGTTTTAATTTGCTTGACAGATGGAATTACTTTAAATGAAAAATTCATAATTATGTGTTCTAATCAGCTCTGGCAAGGGATGGATTTTGGTGTAATATTACTGTGCATTAATGCTCGGAATTTTCTTTGTAGAGGTTGAGAAACTGGCTAAAATGACACCTCTCATTAGTTCTCATATAGTAATAGGTATGCAGTGTTGTAAATTGACCAAATTGACTCAGACTCTGGTGGCATATTAGGGTTGTACGTGAAAATGAGCTAAGTACTTTCTCAGATTTCTTTTTTTTTACTTTGGATAAAGAGTGCTTCCCAAGGAAAAGTCTAGTAGAGAGTGGTTTACCTAAGGTATAATGGCTTTTTAGCAGTAAAAAGGGATATCTGCATTTATCCTGTCCATTTTATCCTTTCTTCGTTTTTTCTTCCTTGTTCATTTTCTGGTGTCCATATAAGGAGCATGTATGTGCATTACGTATGGAGCATGGTGAGAAGAAGAGTGTTATCAGGACCTGCAACCTAGCCCAGCAAGTAACGGAGTAGCTATACTGGAACTTTATGGTGTTAGCAGTATGCTATGCAGATGGGGAAAACTACTTTGATAAAAGACCAGAAATGTTGAGATATTATATGCATGTTATTTCCTGTATACGAAATATTGCCCAATACCCAATAGTATAACTCGAGGATACGCTAATTTTTAAAACTAGTTGAACATGCTATATCATGGTCACTCACTGACAGGAGTTTAGTCACCAGTCTCTGACATTACACTGGTCTTCTTATAATGGTTGTCTTGAGGCTTCTGTGCCTTCGCACACATTAGCTAACAACAGCTACTGTCACTGGTCCATTGATGGAGGGAATTATAATACCTTCACACCCACTCAGAGCAAGACCAGTTGCTCTCAGTTGCACTCCCACTCACAGATGGTTATGGCATCTTCAGAGATTAAATTTACAATTTTGAATCTGTATTTGGGGCAAACATTTTGACGCAGCCACAGTCTAAGGTTCAGAATACTTTACTGAAACCTTGTTTCCCTTTGTTTTATTTCTGTGCTTGGTATGCTGAGTAATGAAACTACAGACATTCTTAACTCTTACAGTCTATAATATGACAGATTCAACTATAGTAAAAAAGGAAATATTTGGTGCCTTAGAGTCTCGCATGGACATCAATTAATTGTATCACAGGACTTGCTGACCTACGACCCTCCTAGGGGTGGTGCAAAAACAGGGACACTCTTAGGGTGTAATCACATTAGCCAATTTGTACCAATGAATACAATGCCAGCTGCCTCTATTAAAAATTTCCAAAAAACTCTACCTTACACAATAAATAATTTTTTAAGGTGTATTAGAGGGCTATGTTTTACCTCTATAAAGCTATAAAGTAAGTACATTGACAATACTGTTCAAGCACATCTTTAGTCCAGAACATTTAAGTGTAGTTAAGAGCACAACTCAGCATACTGCGCCTGGACACAGTACAGTGCGATAACCAGTCAAACAAACCACACAATGGGGTCAAATGTGCTTGGGTGCAATGCGAGTGCAAGAGGGGGGGGGTAAGTTATTCACCATCTTTATCTGAATACTGTATGATTTTGAGAGTGTGCTTAATCTTTTTCGGGCAAGATATTTAAATAATAGCAATATTCAGGGTGACAAAATATCCATTATACTCTTTCCATAGATTAGGGATTGCTTAAAAGCAGTGCAATGATCTTTTAATTATGAGTACTTTGACTTTGGTTTAAATTCTGGTTATCTAAAATCTAGTTTTATTGACTACACCGACAAAAGCAGGCATTGTCTTGCAGACCTGAAATTATTTACAACAAATATTTACTTTAGGACTAATACTAATGGAAAAAAGTCCCATTACATTTTTAGCATTAGGGAAAAATGTATGCCATAAGCCCCATATTTTACCACTGTCTTGTTTATGAAAAGATAATTAATAGTTTTTCTAAGAAATTAAATTCTAAATTCTAATTTCTAATATTTTCTTTCATGTCATAACATTGCAAATCTAAAACCAGATATTGCTAATGCAACAATGACTATGAAACCCATAAATTGTTGTTTCGCAAAAACATGTATGTCACACCAACTCACAGTTAACTGGAGAGTGGTATGGCATGAAACACTTGCAAAGGTGTAAATACAGCAGCAACCAACGCAGCACACGCTTATGATCAGCATTAGAACTGAGGTTTTATCGAAATGTTTTCTTCACATCTGCACTGTGTCACAATAATGGCACTAACCACAAACAGCCACAAATGAGTGTAGATGGAGGAAAAATGGCATGAGGTAGTATTTTTGTACCCACATTATACCATTGAAGAAAACCACCTGAAAAGAATTTGGGAATACTTGACATTTTGTTTGCTGTCTTGTTGGGAGTACACAAAACAGGAAGTGCATAATAATGTGGAAACACTAAACTATAAAATATTTACGTCTCACTCAGGAGTTTTTGAAACCAGTCAGCAACACATGGAATTCTGCTGTATAATTTCATACATTACCAGTCAAGTGTTTAGAATGCTTAAAAGCTTACCTTTAGAGGTACTTTTGTCTAATAGCAGGCTACTTTTCATAAACTAGAAGAGTACACTCTTCTGTGAATTCCAGTTGGTCCTTAAAGTTAGTTGGCAAACATATGACAATTTTATGCATTTTCTTTATTGTTTGAATGAGTTAATGATTAAGTCTTTGAGTTTGTATGTCATCCTATTTAGTAGATAGTACAGTATATGCTCACAAGTTTTTATTTCAAGTTCTATGTCCTACAGCGCTACTGTGCTTCTAACAATAGGCACAGATGCAAAGTACTGACCCTAGGCCAGAGGCAACACTTGAGAGGAAAAAATCCCTCTGTCACATATGCTTGAGAGGAATGGAGCTCAAATGAGAAAACTAAGATCAGAGCTCTTCTTTTTTTAATGAGTGCATACAGAATAATCTGATAATTGAAAAAATCAGATTCTGTCAATAATCTTTTCAACAGCTTTGCTTGCACTTTAGTAATCTGATCATTATCATAACATAAGGTTATATAGCTGTTTGTAACCAATCAGGTTATGTAAAAATAAATTAAAGCACACAAGGTGACTGACTGCAGGTCTTAAGTTAAATGCTTCTTGAAATCCCACTGCAGCCTTTCTAAATCTGATTTAAGATATCATAGTATGCTGTTACATGGGTTTAATAAACTTGAATAATCAAGTGCCTGCCAAACGTCAGTAATCTTCATATATTATTGTTCTGGTAACACACTCAGTGATTAATTCTTTGCTGTTGGATAGAGGTGAAGAATAAACATTTTGGTCATCTATTTCAAGCCAAATTCTTGACCAGATCCGGTAATTTAGTTTGATATTTGAAACAGCTGAACTAGGCTCTGTCTGGACTCCCATTTAGCGTCTATTATCCAGTCAAAATTTCTCATGTGAATGGCCTTAACTGCTCAGAACACAACCAACTGAACCAAGACTAACATGACTGCCTTGCCTGATTGATGTCAACACAGCAGGATCCCTTTTTGTTACCTGACCCCAACTGGCAAAATAGCATATGAGAACATTACAACAGGGCTGATTGAAAGTTCAATGTTTCATGTCCAGCTAGAAAGGTGGGTGGTTTCAGGTACACTGTGCCATGTATTATGTCAACCTTGAAGCATGATAAAACAATGAATTTACTGCTGTATTTCAATCCAAAACACCTAGACAGTTCACAGACTTCATAATTGTATCTAAAGCAATACAGAAATGTAAATTTGACCTAATACTGATGTTAATACATTACATGTAATTTGTGTTATTTAAAGAAAGCATGAACATTTTAATGTTAAAACCATATATTTTAGAATTTTACGCCATTTTGTATAATTATTATTTCTCAACTTCGATCCAACAAGTCTGCTATTACTTCGACAACAAGATCAGTTGACATTGGGATTGCATCAATCTCTGTACATAGACTTATGTAATGCCAACCTGGTCATACACATCTTAAGTCCTTTGGTGAGACACATCTAAATGTTTTTCAGAAGTTAGGTCTACTTTCTCTACTCCATACTTCATATTATCAGAAGTGAAATCTGCTTCTTTTGGCTTCAATCTATCATGTAGCACTCACTCCAGTATGGCTGACAAAAGTTATGAACATGCCCAGAGGATATAAAATTACGTTTGCTTAGACAAGTGTTGGGACGCCTGTCCTCAAGACATTAGAGCTTATAATGATCTGATTTAGTCATAGTATAAAATACACAGTTTGGAAGCCAAAATGCACACAAACACACACAAATTAGACATACTTTCTATTTTTCTCCATGACCTCGTTTGACACATGCAGCATACTCAGATTATGTACCCATATTGGTGAATTAATTTACGGTGTACCACCTATGAATAATTTAATTTGGTTTTAACAAAAGAAGTCAGTGAATGTCATTAGTATCTACTGAGGACTTTCTTACTAAATATAAAAATATGGTGATTGATGTACAGTTGTCTATTTACAGTAGTTTACAGGGAATGGTACTTAAATAAAGGTAAACTTAAATAACTTAAATAAAACTTAAATAACATACATTAAGCATCGATTTTGTGGGTGTAATGACTTGAATAACTACTCCTTATGGAAGCAGTGATCAATAAGTCATAATTTAATTGCCCCATCGCTCTGACCAGAAAAAGCTGGATAAAACGTGAAAAAATCACGCTTAAACGCACACCATTTCAAAGCTTAATACTTGCACAACAGCAAAATACCACATTTGGCACTCATGTCAGCCAAGAACAAGAGTCTGAGCTTACAGAGGGCACAGGCTTACCAAAATTGTCGTAAAAATTACATTTGATCTTGCTGTAACATGGATATATTAGGCTTAGAATTTTGAGTAAATTGGACCCAAACTGCTTTGTCTTAGAGTTGACCCTGGTAGTGCTGTAATGGTTTGTGGATTGTTTTCTTGGCAATTCTTGGTCACATTGAGTAGCCTAATACAAACCGCTGAAGCCACTAATAACTAGGGGTGTAACAATACACACTGTACATGATTAAATTTGGTTAAAAATGATCGATTTTACAATCAAGAAAAAGCATTCATTTTTATTTCTAAAGTGTAAACAATGCACATTTTCTTGTTTTTAAACCAAAAAGACTTGACTCCTTTACTTACTAGGAACAGAAGTTTAAAATTGTGCACTGTCAAATATAGTAATCTGCCGTCCTGAAAGGCAAGAGCATACGGTTCTTCAGTTATTTTTGTATAGTGTATTATTGCTTTTCTATACAGAAGTATGGAAGTACGAAAGTGTGTGTGTATGTATATATATGGTCCAATGGTTGCCTGAAACTCTATTTTATATCATATTATTCAGTGAATGTATGTCATGGTGACCGAGTAGACAAAGATCATGCATTTGAACACAGGGCACTTTTTGTCTGTTGTGTTTTGCATAATATAGTGACATGAACTTGATTCCCTCGTAAAGTGATATATAAAATGTGGTGGATAAGAATATTTGGATTTAGTATGAAGACATTGTCCAGTTGTCCACTAATCTAGTATCAGGCTAATGTTATTCAAATATATTGAATCATTCTCTTATGTGCTGGCTCTGAGCCAAATATGAGCACATTATACATCAGAGGGTCATCTGAAGTCCTTTGAGCCTCATACTAGAAGTCAGAAGAACATAGTTGCTTAATAGCTTCCGTTTCCCACAGATATGCCCTCTTAGGTTAGGGGTCTGCTTTTGGTGAAGACCCAGAACACAGCACTCACCTCTTGCACAAGGCCAAACTCAGAAAGGATGACCTCTTGTGGGAATGAGCAACGCAAGAAGCCCCTGTTGGAGTTTAAAATGGTGGGAGCTCTGACAAAGGTTAGCTTGGTGTCTGCCAGAGAACAGAGGGGTCTTTCATAGACCACATCGTGGTTATGGATATGTGGTTGAAGATGATACAGATGGGGCCACACAAAGAGAGAAACAAAGTGAATATGACACAACTTTATATGTCACATGCTAGCAAAATTGCAACTGCTAGCATTCCAGATGCTTTTTTATTGTTGTCTAACAAAACAGGGAGTAATGAGGTTATTATAAGTTGTCTCCAATCCTTTTCCATCTGTTTACCTTCCAGTTTAAATGGGTAATTTGATTTCAAATTCACAGTTTATCCTCATTACGGGATATGTGTTTTGACTGCTAGAGCTGCCAGTTCAGAGGTAGATGCCTATTAACAAGGCAGTTGATATAAAAACCATATAACATTTTGAATGCAAGCTCCAGTGTGAGCCTTTCAGTGGCATGCTGACATTTAAGACTGAAAGAGCCATTCTTTCAGTGATTTGAGAGTGGCCACATGTGTTGTGGCTCTATGAACTGCCGCGTGTGCCTGGAAGCATCGTCTGTGGTAAGCAGCTAGTGTGAGCTCTCTCTAATACCCTCAGATTCCAGTCTACTATCCAGGAAACACAGTCAACAGTCAAACAACAAAGCAACCAACAGCTTGCTTAAAATATTCAAAAAGGTTTTATTTCTTTGTATGACTCTTATCCACAAGATGCTGTCTTGTCATGATGCTTCATGCTATGCCACATTTTTTTCCTTCTGTTTTCATTACATGAGAGAAGAGGTAATACCAATTTACAGAGCAAAGGAAGGTCACAGAAATTAATCCATGTCATTTTAATTAGGCTTCCTTATCAGCTAGTTCCTGCTAAACATTTTTGAAACGGCCTGTCATGTAAAAAACCTATCCAAAATTTGTATTTATTCTAGTTAATGTAGACAATGACTTCGATATTGTCCAAATGTCCCTATTTGAAGCAATCTGGTACACCTTAAACAATCACTGAAGCCATAAACATTTTATATTTACATTAATCATGACTACATTTCAATTAGAATGATTAAGTCATTTGGATTAAGCCTGTATAACCTCTTGAAAAGCCTGTTAATCACAAAGTTATCCAGTGCCAATCCTTTCAATAGCCAAACTACGCAAGTTGCAGAGGGCTCCAACCTGCCATGAATGTCATGAATAACGTCATTTATTTTTATAGTTCTTTTATAGATAAACCACACACCTTACAAAATGCAAGAGTATGCATTGTTATTTACAGTCCACCGGAGGTTAGGAGAAGGTGTGCACTGTTGATTGGTGACCTGGTGAGAAGAAACATGTTTTCTATTTATATGAGCTTGTGTTTAGACAGAACAGAGAAATACGGTTCAGCAAAAAATGACTTATGTTTTACAGTTGTTACTACTATATAAACTTGGTGTGTTAAGATCCAGTCAGCCTGACAATAAATACCTTTAGTGTTTAGTAAGCATTTTTTTTTAATAAATGGATTTCACAATTTTTATCATATCACTAACACATTAAGACTGTTATCTTATTATTGTTATATTATCTTAAATGGAGAATTAACATCAAGTTATCTTGTCACTGTTTGTGACTATATAGATAAGCATATGTATGTGGAATCCTAAGATTTCTTATGACGGTATCAATGGAAATCCCATAGAAATACAGAAAACCTTGATGCATAATTAACCTATGATAGTTATATATAGTGAACAGCTGCTAGGTTAACATAATGTAACTACCAGGAAATGACTTTTTAGGGAATTAAGTGGTGTGTATAACAAATAAACTTAGTTTAGTTGTGTATAGTATGTGGCTTGTGTAAGGAGAACCCTGTAATTAATTTTTACCTAGGGCCCCAGGAAGACTGACCAGCACTGGAGCTGTTAGTTCTGAGTTGAAAGGAACTGTGCACAAATACACTGTAACTAGTGCCACTTTCTGCTTCAGCCTAAGGCTAAGTGAAGGACCCTTAACAGGCTTTGTTTTGAAGCTGTTTAGATTGCTTCCTAATGTTAGTCATACAGTTGGTTTATCAATGCCTGATTAGGCAGTGTAGCTGTACTCCATACTCCACTGAACTAATAGATCAATTCAACCATCTGGCAACATTATAGGTTCCCATCCCTTTCGAGGGGAAACAAAGATGTAGATTTTTCAGTGATTGAATTTCCTCTGTATAATGCCAATTAGCTAAAATTAACACAGTGTGATGTTTGATCAGTGGTATACATTATTGGACTATAGATCATTAAAATAATTTTTATAATTGACAGTATTCATATATTCATGTTAAGAAATAAAGTGTATTAAGCAGTTTTGATGTGGCAGGTTGACTGTGTGCATAGATTACTGAGTAGTGTGTGTAAGTACTCTCTTGGCTATTTGTAACTGTTACAGATTAGTGTGGTGTACATAAGTAATCTAGTGCATATCTGTAACCGTTACAGATTTAATTTTTTTGGTGGTTCCTCTTGTTTAAACATTGCTGAGTGCTAGAAAGGCCTTTATAATGCACTCAGACATTTTGCCTGGTTGACAGATCTTTTTGTGTTGCCCACCATCTAGGTTAAAGTTGTGTCTGTACTTGAATGATATAAGAATGTTTAGCATAACTAGAAGAAATGCAGTGTGACTTTAAAAGATGGGATGCTGAGTGTACATTATTGAGAAATAAAATAAACTTTTTGATCGTAGCTTATATATATATATATATATATATATACACACAAAGGCTGCTGAATGATAAGCACTGTTACTTTAAGATTGTGCTGCTTTCCAAAGACGCCCCATGGACATGTATTCATGTGATACAGGGGCACTTTCAGAACATCTGAATATCCAGTTTATGATGAGCAGGAATCCACACATACATTATAATATTCCTGTGTTTCCAGGACCTTGTAGGCCTCCATCCTATTCAATATATTTTCTGTAGTTCTCCTAGACTCTATTCTGCCATGCTGGGCACAGGCTGACTTGAAGCTACTAGCACTTGATCATTGTACTACCGCCTCTCTCTCTGAGAAAATGTGCACAGCAGGCTTTGAGCTCACGCGCTACATATTAATTACCTGTCTAATTGTTTGAAGCAGTCTGGGGAAATATGTTACTTTTAGATTGACAAGGTCTGACAAGATGAGCATGAAGGGATTTATTGGCTGTGCAAATCTGAAATGCAAATCCATCTTGATAATAAATGATCTTGTTCTTGAGTTTAACGTTAGTGTTTTAACTTTCAATAGAATTATGCGCTGCCCTCTCACATGTGTAATAATTCATGAATGATGGCTTGTGACTGATTCTTCAATGTCCTATAGATGAATGTCTATATAATTACAACAGGGGTATGTGAGCTATAATGAAGTGTTGATTGAAGCCTGAATACCATTAAACAAGTACAAGTGCAAATATGGGAATCTTTTTTCATTTCTAACTATCAAAATCCAATACCCTCATATAGCAAAAAGCCACAGAACCAGTGAAAAAATTCCACCACGGTATGTCCCAGAGCATATCTGGCACTTATCTAAAGTCTTCTGCCAGGGTTTTCGAAGCATTACTGAAAGCAAGAAAGAGACATATTCAGAGTCATAGAGAAGGCTAGACAAAGAATTATAGATGTGTTCCAGCAAAAAGAAGTTGCTTCTGGCTAAGTACAGTTTTTGTTTTTTTGTTTTTAATTAAAGGTCTCATTAAACAGCAGGCCCCCTTTCAGAATTCTGTTCACTGGGTGGAAAAGAAGATAAATGTATGGAAAGTGGGAGAGCTGCACGGATGCTGAAACAATTAGGGTGGTGTGACAGACATTCTTCTTTGAGGCTTACAATGTACTAATTTTTGATCAGATGTTTGTTCTGCCAGTAAAGAATGCTGTTCATCATTTACTCAAACTTTTTCTCTGACTTTCATCTTCTTTTCCTTTCTTGGATAGCTTCTGCTCAACCAGCTTTGGTAAAATGAAAGTAACTGTGATTAAAAAAAAACTATAAATAACCCTATAAGCCCTATAAATTAGCCATGGACTGTCTTTTGCCCAGATTCCATGTAATGTAAGTGAATCAACCACCAATGAGAACAAGAAAATTAAAGTTTATGGGTTGGACTCATGTACAGTATGTGTGAGCAAAGAGTTGCACGAGCAATTCTTGTAAATCTTATCTCCCCACTCAGTTCTGTTGCCAATGTGTTGGGAAAGTTCAGTGAAAAAAAGTGGGTTTTGTGCTGACATGCTTCATTTGGTATAAAATATTTGATTCTTGCACTAAACAGTCAACCGGCAGGGGAAAAAAAATTAATGAATCACATATGATGGAAATTACAACCAAGGCTGCCTAAGTAGTATAAACTTTGACCAGAGTTTGTTAGTCATAGTTCAGTTCTCACTCGACACATTTAACAAATGAATAACACACTACCATCACCCAGTGGCACAAGTGGTTAGCACTGACGCTTCACAGTTCCAGGGATCTGGTGCTGGTTCTGTGTTTACACTCCACCTGTGTGGAGCTTGTAAGATTTCCCAATGTGATGTGATGTAAGTTTACTCATTAGGTTAATAGGAAATCTGTTATTTGGTTTCACTCCTGCATGTGTGTGTGTGTGTGTGTGTGTGTGTGTGTGTGTGTGTGTGTGTGTGTGTGTGTGTGTGTGTGTGTGTGTGTGTGTGAGAGTGTGTGTGTGTGTGCGCGCACTCTGTATCTGGGCTGGTGTCTTGACTAATGCTGAACTGATGACTGGACTACTGTACACTACCATTATTTTAATACAATTCATATATACACTCACTAATCACTTTATTAGCTAAACCTTATTTATCTACATGGATTGTCCATTTTATCAGTTCACAGGATGCTGCCTTCAGGATGCTGGTGGCTGAATACTTTTGGTAGATGCACTAGTTTCCAGTCCGGTAGTGACACTAAAGTGTTTAAAAAATGCCAGGAGCACTGCAATTTGATTCACCCATACCAATGCAACGCACCCTAACATATCAACACATCAGTGTCACGGCAGTGCTGAGAACGATCAACTAACCAAATATACTGCTCACGGAAATCCCATAATGAAATATGCCCTGATTTTTATTAGCAGTGAAGTACCAGATCTCTGGTCATTATGGAACAATGTATGTAGAAAAACAGACAGACCGTTGTTTGTAATTGTAGGACGACAAATTGCTTCTATATGGTAAGTGGAGCTGAAAAATAGACAATGAGTGTAGAAACAAGGAACTAACACCTAACAAAGTGAAAGGTGTGAATAGCTTTCTTGTAATTTAGTCAGTCAGCCATTGTTAGTAGATAACAGAACTCTAATCTTAGCCAAAATATTCACTTATCACTGATTCATTTTTTTAGTTTTGTGTGTTTCCATCTGCTGGTAGAAATGAGCAGCTACTTTTACCATAGTATCAAGACATTCATTTCATTTTAGTGGCTACCAGTGGTCACTATAGTTTTCCAGAAGAAATTCCACAAGCTGGGCCATGTTTGTGGAAATCTCTTGCCTGGTCAAATGCAATTTAAAAATGCATTACTTAGACTGATCAGTAGCTGGATCTGGACTTTGCTAAACATTGAAGCAGCGTAGCTTTGACTCACAGAAATAGTTCTGCTATTTGTGTGACGCTGTGAAGGACAACACATGTCGCCAACACTGCAGTGAACTCTCACAAAATCCTGTGGATAACTTTGGTATGCCGTTCTTCCTGATTGTACATTTCAAACATCCACCTGTCTGCATCTTTCAAAATGCATATCATGCTGCAACACAAACTGGTCAGTTTATACTTGCAGCATTTCACTCAGAAATCCCTATTCAGACCAAATGGAGCAGCTAAGGGTTTAAAACCTTGCCCAGGAGTCCAGAAGCAGTAATGAAGCTGGGACTTAAACTTTCTGCTTGTAAGTTCAGAACTATAACCTCTAAGACACACTTGCTTAGTCACATGCATTGTGTAACACCTAAAAAATGTCTCTGCAGACGTGCAAAAGACACATCACCCGTACTTAAAGATTTTGACTTTTGAATGGAAGCCAACAACTGTTTGGGGAATCTTTAGTAGCCAGGTGTCAAACAGCATCAAATGTGAGACGGTACTGCTTGCCAAGAGAATGTGTGATGGTGCTGAAGCATAATGTAGGTCTGTTTTGTAATTGAGTGCTTTCGACAAGAATGATCAGTGAGCGTTGATGCAGTCAGATGAACTGACACACACATACCATTACTTCATTACTGTGCAAAAATGCAATCTTTGGCACCATTTGTTATAATTTATGCTGCTCTTTGGATACAATTGTTTGAGGCATACGCTGTCTAACAATTAAGCCGGTGTTACCTGGTGGGCAGTTGCATTCAGGTGAGGCTTGACGGGCAGTTCTTATCCGAGCCACATGTTCGTAGGAGCGCTACGAATAAAAACTCTAGTTAGAACATCAGACTAATTGGTGAATTGACTAAGTAACCTACAGTAAACTAAAGAATAAAATGCTGAGGGTTAGGTCTGATTGACCAATATATATCACGCTGAACATGTTTTGAATGAAAGTAGGAAAAACTCACCTGTGATAGCAGCTCGTTCACCCTCTCCCGTATCATTGAGTTGAACTGATCCATGGAAACCTCAGCAAACGGGTGTAAAAGGCGCTCACCGTTTGCACTTTCCAAATCCGTCACTCTCTGTTTAATATCGCTAGTCTGAACACTCAGTAGGATGCAGAAAGCCATCGCTGCGATCGAGAAGACAAACGGTATGCCACCGGCGATGGCCAGACAATGCCGCTGCCCGCTGTGCCCCGAGTCGCTCTCCATTTTCGCCGCGCACTTGGGCAGGATTTTGGCTTCTGAAGCTTTCATAACACTTTCCGACCCTCACACTACTCTGCACACTTCAGGAGATGAGCTGGAACTCTTAACAGTCTCTGTGATATTTCCACAGAGCGACCTTGGTGTCCTGTGTGTAGCTCGCGTCTAGAGCGCACTGCGCGCTTATTCAAACCCAAAGCCAACCTGAGCTCGTGCGCCTCTAGATACTTGATCTGCTGGTCTGAAATGCCGTGCGTACTATTAAAAAGGCAATTCGCACGATTAGACGAATGAAACGTGAGCAGGCTGTGCGGGTCCTACTTGGAAAAGACGGCTTGATCAGAGATTTAAAGCGCGCAAACGCCTGAGCGCGCTGTGAAGGGATCAGCGAGCGCAGTGCATTCCGCGCAGTACATTCACACACGCACACGCACACACTCTACACGCCTCCGAGAGTGCGTGCCACTCGTACGTTACCAGCATCATCATGTTCACCATTGCCTCCATTATCCATACTAGCTTCTTCCGACCCTCAAAATTAGAGGTACTCACAATGGGCTCCATCGTTTGGCTAAACAAGCGACATGATTATGATCAGGTGTGTCGGTATATTTTGGATACAACAACGATGCCTCTCTACTGTAAAGTTATGAGCATCTGATATGCTTTACTATTCAAAATCTAACTCTTGTTGTGTCCTTGAGCGCGTAAAAGGTTGATTTTCAGGCTTAATATTTATAGATTTTATCAGTAAACACAATCACTACACAACATCCAGGCTATCCTTTTTTTCTTTTTACGTTTGTGCCAAACGCTCTATAGGGAACCTAACCTTTAACAATGCATGTGGAATATGTATGAGTTGCATATGCTCCCTCTCTCATTCCTTCATAGACTTAATACATTTAAATGTTTTATTATATAATGTTAATTATGTTTATTACCCAAAAGAGGATGGGTTT
>JAUZSU010094030.1:2550-19985 GCA_034780255.1 Parotocinclus maculicauda
GACATGGCTGAGTCATATAAATCATTCTTAGTTAACTATCTATGTAATAACTAACTACAATATATAATTACATTTATGTAAATACACGTTGTATATTTTTGACGTTTAGCTATTCCTAGGTGTAGGAATGAAAAAGCTACTCGGACAGTGCAAAAAAACAGAAGCACTGCAGCATGTTTCTAAAGAAGTGCATCTGGTGAAATGCATAATTTATCTATAGATCCTGGACACATCCATGTTTACATCCGAACACAGTTTGAACTCAGTCTGAATTTCATATATACAGAATCAGAACTGTTCTAAAGGTTTAGATTGTATAATATCAACAATTCTATATCAGTGAAAAATAATGCCGTAATGTGTATCACTATAATCCCAGATTCCCTTTATAATTGTATTTTACATTACTTATGCTAGGCTGAACAAAGCACATAGACACAATTTATATGGTCAATACAAAACTCAAATAACATTATTGTGATTGTGATTAACAAGTTCAATCTATGTTTAAATAGTCCTTGAGGCCACAATATGACATAATTATGAGTTTAATTATGACAGACAAAATAATCATAATAATTACGACAAAATAATCTAGTTACTTTGCTCTCATATGTTAGTCATTTTGTTTATGTATTTAAATTGGGTACTATATATGTTTTTGGTGTGTAAGTGTAACATTGTACAGTAATATTTTAGTAAAAAATATATCTTAAAATATACCAGTTGGGGAATGTTTTGAATGACCACTTTATTAGGAACACCTATATACCAGTTCTGCTGACAAGTGTCAAAGTGGCACAAAGAAGAAGAAAAAGTTCTGAGGATGCAAATGCCTAGTAGGTGAGAGAGGTCAACAGGGAATGGCCAAACTGGTTTGAGCTGACAGAAAGGCAACAGTTCTGTTCCTTCAGCCAAGAACAGAAAGCTGAAGCTGCAGTGGGCTCATATTTACCAAAACCTGATAGTTGAAGACAGCAAAATAGCCTAGAATAGATTATTTATCTGAGACAAACAGGTCGTAGTGTCAGAAGTTTCATCCATGGATCCAGCCTGCATGTTGTGTCAGCAGTATCTTTTGTTCACACTTTCAGACTGTTTGTTAGAGATGGGACCGATCCGAGGTTATATCGGCATCGGGACCAATATTGAGGACATTCACTCATCAGATATCAGGTGGACATGGCCTTGTAACTGATCCATATTCCATTCCACATCTTACCATGAACATGCCCAATTTAAGTCTGCAACTGAGTGAGCAAATAATATTAGCATTTGGTTTAACGAAATGTAGGGATGCACCGAATATTGGGCAACCAAAATTATTAAGGTAATAATTATTAAGTGAAAAGACCAAAGAGTTATGTTTTTGATGAAGAAAATTAAATAGACCACCGTTGGGATGCTGTACAATGAGGGATTTGCAGATATATTTGTCAATAAAGAGCTGCACCAAAATGGAACAAATTTCCAAAGTGTTGTGGAAACCATGCCACAAAAAACTCGGTCTATCTCAGTGGGAAAGCAGTCACATGGCTCTGATTGGCTAGCTCTAACTTAAACATTATTGCATGCCGAGCATCATTCTGTGTTCTGTAGTAATGGCTGAGAAGGAAACGTTAAAAAATGTGAGCTTACTTACTTTAAAAAATCTTCCTAGTGTATGGTCAGCCGAACAGTGCCAACTTGGTTTAAAGTTTGGTCAGTGATTCAGTACAGGAAATGTTGGGCTACTGTTAGGTTTCAGAAAATTTATAAGCAAAGGTTAATCACCACTAATTAATAAGCATTGATTGATCACCAGAAAAGTATATGCACTTGGGCAGCTGACTGTGAATCTTAAAGATAAGGGAGGAACGCTTGAGGAGACCTTGAAATGTTTCTACCCTAATGAAAGAACAAGTGAACGTTCTGATAGTAGGGACACCAGATCAAACTAGTTTTAGACACAAAGACACCTACAAATTATAAAAAGTAAGAGTACCCAGACTTTACTGACTCGCTCTGAGAAACAGAGACTCTGAACAGCAGCTTCTCATGCCAGAAGGAAGACCACTATTGAGCCATACGGTTTTGATTGACAAGTAAATTAATTATCCTTTGAACCTGTGTGATTAACTTGACGCTTGATATCACCAAAGATTCGTCGAACCCAACACTACCATTGTTCAAGATTTAGGCTAGCAAGGTACACTTTGTATATTTTTGACGTTTAGCTATTCCCGGGTGTAGGAATGAAAAAGCTACTGGGACAGTGTCCGAGTTGTGATTTCCAAAGTGTTGTGGAAACCATGACACCAGGCCCCACCTAGTATCAGTATAGTGTTTTTAAGTCAAGTTTTCAATCAGTGTATGTAGTTTCTGCTACAGAACATTGTTAAAATGATTTTGAAATATCTAGTATTTGTTAGGATATCAGAGAGATACACATAAATATGATCGAGTGGAGAGCAGCATGTGTAACAATATGGCTAAAAGGCTTTTTGTGAGAGGTGTGTGTGTGCGTGTGTTATTACATTAACGTAATATTGGTGTCAAACTGTTACACTTGAAATTATACACTTTTGTCTTACAATTAACAAACATGTTAAGCTTTAATAATCATAATACTGAAGTCATGAATTGAACACTATGATCTAATACTTGTGAGATGAGCGGATTGACAGGAAATATGAACACCGTCATCAGGTTTCTTTTTTCTATATTCAGGGAGTTTTTCCTCTCCACTGTCTCCCTAGGCTTGCTCAATTATAATATAATATAAGATAATATAATATTGTTAAGCTGCTTTGAGACAATGCACCATTGTAAAAAGCCCTATATAAATAATTTTGACTTTGACTGACTTTACACTTCATATGTAAGGTGGGTTAAGATAATGGAGCTACAATATCTGCTTTGGGTGATTCTAGAAAGTTTTACTATGGGCACCAGGGATTTTGCTGTTACTAGATTAATGAGAGCGTTTTTTATCACAAATACAGAGGCTGAAAATTAATCAGCTCGCTCAAAGAAACAGCTTTAGCCATAATAGGCAGAGATAGCATGATGAATGTTGTAGTTTTCTTACTTTTAATTAATGCCAAAATAAACATAAATTGTGTGTTTTAGAGTTTGTGTTTTAGACATGGCTGAGTCATATAAATCATTCTTAGTTAACTATCTATGTAATAACTAACTACAATATATAATTACATTTATTTTGTGTAGATTTAGAATAGTGTACTCTGTGCATAATGCTTACACTAAACAAATTTGGAGCATTTTGTTTATTTGGTTTGTTTAACGTTGCTATTGGCATCAGTGGCCATTTCAGTGACACACACAAGGCTAGATCTGCACACTAGATTATATTAGAACTAATTATATACACACAAGTCAATGGCAATTTAGAGTATTCAGTTAACCTAACGCATGTCTTTGCATGTCTTTTGGACTGTGGGAGGACACCGGAGTACCCCGAGTAAACCCACGCAGACACAGGGAGGACGTGCAGACTCCACACAGAAGGGACCCAGGACTTTCTGGGATTAAACCCAGGATGTTCTTGCAGTGAGGCCCTCTGAAGCATTTTAATTAATACCTTTTGTCAACAGTTTTGCATTTTAGTGATGATAAATCTTTTTACATGTTCAACTCAAGGTAGTAAGAATATGGTCAAACATCATTCCTTAAGCTTGTCTTTTCCACAAGCTGTGTGTGTCTTGTGTGATTGTAGCAATTTTTGAGAAGAATTGAGAAGATCGATGCCTTTGTGCCAACACCACTGCTTATTCTGAAAATAGAATGATTAGAGAGTAACAAGCTGCTTTAGTTTCTACATATTTTCTTAATCAAGATATATTCATGCTTATTCTCATCAAAATACATTCCTTACCACTCCACCCAACGCTGCTACTTACATATGCTTTATTTAAAAGCTAGATAAAGCAAACTACTGTAATAATATCCATTCAGATAAGTTCTGAGTATACTAATCAGCCTTCCATTTTCTCCCTCCCTCTCGCTCATCTTTCCTCTGCATTTGTTTTTCTCAAACTCAGACAGATAAACCTTGGGGAGCCTGGATCAGGGCATTTCGAGACTCCTGGTTGTACTGGGCACACAAAGAATTGAGAGTCATACAGGCACAAATGTATACCTGGTAAAAAAGCTTGTTGAAAATACAATAGATTAAAAGATTTACCACTATACTTCACCATGGATGAGAAACCAAGCACAAATGAGCACTAAAGTATTTTTAATAATCACATTTATTTGGTTTATGTGATCTTTTTTGCCATGTTACATGGTCTTTTCTTCTCATAGTTCTGAAGCTCCTTTTCCTACGTGTTGTATTATCTCGTGTATTTCTTTACCCTGTTTTGTTCCTCTTATCCCCTGATCCAAGCTTTGACTGCTTTGTGGCATAAAACTTCTATTTATGGGGAATTATGATGTCTTTGCATCAACAGTTCATGCTAGCTAGATAACACAGTCTTGCAAATGAGTAGTTAACTGTTATATTGTTGCCTTTATTCAGAAATAATTAAAATTTTCAAGGGCTTACAAACTTTCATTTGAATAATGTAACAACTAGTTTGTGTTTGATTTCAGTGAATGTTAATAGTTGTGGTCTGACACTGAACTATATTCATTTTGCAACATGCCTTGTTTTTTTGTGACGTCAGCGTTTATCTACAGGCTCAGCTGTGGGAAATGTGTCATAGATGTTTAGCAGTCAATGCTCTCTCACCAAGAGGTACCACTGCTCACAAAACTATGGGATATTTAGTTTTTAAATATTTTTATGAGCATTATATATTAGCCCAAAAATAGCTTTTAATAACCTTTTTATAGAGCAGTGGGGATGGCATTTTAACACCCTCGTGTTGCAAGTCCCAGGATCTAATCAGACCACACCTGTAATCGTTTACCTATCTGCCTGTGGCGTAACTGCATGCCAAGTTCTGAATCAATCCGACATTTCTATTTGTATTGCTGCTATCTTTCTATCTAAATAATTTTCATTCATTTATTGTCTTATCTGCTTAATGCAGATACTTATATTTCTTCCATGTGACAGCGTTTTCTCTCCATCTGGTAAACTAGAATTTTAAAAAGCTCACATTAGTGAAGTGTCCTAAGTTTTAACAGTCAAGCATATAAACCATCTACGGTAAAGTCAAGTTTATTTACTTTAACTTACGGCTAAAGTACTTTAACATTGATATCTTTTGCGGCAGTATGTGAATAATCACAGATATGAAGAACTAAAATGCATTTATGTCTACATTTATTCATTTGTATATGAATATACACATTTCTACATGACACTTTTGTAAACAAATTTAATCAATTACTTAAATCGTACCCCTCTTTGTTACTAAAATGTATTATTTTATAACTTATTTGTTTGTTTATTTATTTATTTATTTATATGTTTTGTGGTCCATACATAAATACCTGACTATACAAGACATAAAATAACATGACTATTCTACTACTCAAATCCTTGTATGGATTTGACAGCACATGAAGTTGTGTAACCCTATATTCTAGAGTCTAGGGTATAAAAACGTAACTGCATTATGCTTGACGTTAAAACTTAGGACACTTCACTAACGTGAGCTTCTTAAAATTCTAGTCTACTAGATGGAGAGAAAATGCTGTCACATGGAAGAAATACGAATATCTGCAATATCTACAAACCATTTAGCAGTTAATTATACATACAAACTAGTCGTCGCTTTTCATTAGAAATTTGCAGATTTTTAAATAAAATATGTCACTTTCATGACCCAAGAAGTTTTTTCTTGAGGGTGGTTGTGATGGACGGAACTTTCAGAAACATGTGGTTGCCATCTTCACAATATAAAGGAGTCATTCGGAAATTACAATCAAGATAGATGACCGGGTCTTTTTTCCCACGGATAAACATTTGAAACTATTTTTAGTACAACCAGCATCCAAGTGGCAGTTTTAAGGTAAGTCTCATTATCTGCCAATGATATAACATGCTGTGTAAGTTAGACTTTATTTGGCATGTTACGTTTTGACATTCCGTTACCTTACCAACATGCTTAACATTATGCACAATGGAAAGCTTGTCAGCATTTAATGCTAGGATGTCAGCTAACATCAGTGAAATTTGTGTTAACTTCGGTTCAGTGCAAATTATTTTGGGATGACTATCTTGACTGCATCTGTATTGTAATCTGATAATAAAGTGTCCTTGACACTAGCTGAGGAATGAAAGAGAACATTAACGTTAGTGTCAATGAAACGATACCTGCATTTTGTTTAGCTTAAACACCTGCTCTGGTTTATCATTTAACATGGATAAGTGCATTTAGGGTTAACCTTTAACAATGTTTATGATCACAAACTGGAACCCTGACCCAGCCGATATTTGGTTGACTTCCAGAATGAGCGAACTTAGAGAGGAAGACACTGTGTACATAACAAAGCTTAATGCAGGTCTGAGGTGCAGGTGGAGCTCAGTTCACAGTCACAGTATTTTTGAAAGATAAATAAAGTCTGGTTTTCAAAATGCAGCCTTTGCCAAAAATAAATGAATTACAGCAACAACAGCCAAAATGAGATGCACTGTCAAAAAGTGTGCACTGCTATGACAACATCCAGTGTCCTTCCAGTCCCAGAGCAAAGTGCTTCCAAGGGTCCTGATGTGAGTTAGGGTGCCTGTACTGTAGATGAAGTGTATTTAGGATTAGAATTAGGATACACACTATTAGATTCTTGTCACAATCTGAGCGCCAGTCTATTTGTGCGTAATTGTTGATAAATATCAGAGATAAAGCAGGCTGACCTGGAGAGAAGTCAGTCACCACAAAAGATTTGTGTCTGATTTTTCTCTCCTTTATCTCTGATATTCATTAACACACACGTATTTATAGACAGCTCAAGAAACTTATTTTTTAGAAATTGATTTATTTGTGGTTTTCCTTGTGTTTATATTGTTATGTGTGTACCTTTATGAAGGCGGTAGGTTAAGTTTAAAATGAGGTGGTTAAATAAAAAGGTTTAAATCCAGCCTTTTTGTTACAAATTATCAAAAATTATCACTGTCACCGTCTATATTTCAAATAATAAATTGCGACGCGAGCGAGGGACCGTACGTTCGTTGACGACGTGTCCCTAAACATTGCTGGAGGTTGTACTTTTATAGTAGACCCCCCAGGTGTTTGATATTACATTGTCAATTGAACACCGGATATAAACGGCGTCACCGGACGCTCTGTAATGGCTGCTGGGGCGAGCCGCAAGCTGCGAGCCGGGCGTTTAGGGTAAGCCTTGTAACAGTCAAGGGATAGTTTATATGCATTTTAGTCACAAAGTATTTCATTGATTTAAAACCCTGGTGTTGTTATTGGTAATGAATATTTAGTCAATATTGAACATTGAATTAGTTATCATAACTGTCAGTGTTCTCATCTAATTTTGGCAACCACTGACATTGACATATAAAGGACAAATGCCTTTCCATTTCTGGTGTAGGTCTGAGCTGAACTCTGTTATATAATACAGTTCCAGGCCACATTGGAAGTAATGCAGCATAAAAGCATTGCCTTACAATGTAATTGCACTTCAGAATTTGGTGTTCTGTGCCAAATTGGTAGGGACTCTTGTCATGTACTTTCACTAGCTGCTTGGCTGACAGTGCAATTGTGAATGGGATCAGCAAGGCAAAAGATTGATTCCAGTGCACAATGGCATCTTTTGTGTGTATGCCGCACTGGATCAGATTCATCATTTCCCTAAAGTCCAGCCACACCCCAGCCATTCTTTGACCCTATGCAAAAATCCACTATGAGAGTATGAGGGAGAAGCACAGAACACACAGGATGATGTTGCAAGTTAGTTGCAAGTATTTAGTATTAGCTTTTACTGAGAATAAGTGTGTTTATGTATGAGAGAGACAGAGAGACTAGACTTGTGTATTACCAGTTGTTAACCTTGTTTGTTTATACTGTTTCATTTAAGTTTTTTCGTTATGTGTTGAATCCATGTGCTGTGCCATGTACAGACTGTGAATTTCCAGTAGATTGTGTTCCTTTCTCTTCTTCAAGTGTGAAACAGATGTCTTTTCTCATGACCTCACCAAGCCGAAAGCAGCCACATGTTGGCATCAAAGTGGTTTAGGTCAAGACGATAAATTTGTTAGGCAGATCTGCCAGCTTTATGACTGTGGCTAGCAAGTTAGCTAGCTAGCTAATAGCTGTTAGGCCTTGGATTAGCAATGTGAAGTATGAAATAAATACATTGTAAATAAAGTAGAATCAGGATAACCAGAAATATAATTTTCTAAGAAATGACTGTTCATGACTAAAAACAAAACGGTAAAACTTAACCCTATCTTGAGCATATTTATCGTTATTAGCACCCTTGGTAAAGGTGGGTATGAAAAAAAGAGTAGCAATGTAAATATGGGAGAAATAAAGGTAATAAACAACCATCATACAAAGAAACGATGTTGATATAGTTGTCAATAGTATTATAATATTAATATATATGGACGTAGTGTGTTCATTCATTCATTTTTTTAATCTGTTTAATTATGTTTAGGGTTGCGTGAGACCGGGAGCTCAGCCACTGGCACAGGGCGCAAGGCAGGGCACTCTCACATTTCAACACACTTTGAGCCACATTCTGAGGGCACTTTAAAACACCAATTAACCTAACAGGCATATCTTTGGATTGTTGGAGGAAACTGGAGCACTCAGAGTAACCAACGTGGACATGGGGAGAACATGCAAACTCTATACAGAATGAGTCAGAGGTCCAGATCAAACTTGGGATGGTAGAGCTGTGAGATAACCAACTCTTCCCGCTGTGCCACTCAACTGCTTGTGGAGTATATTGAATACTCACTTACATTTACAGCATTTAGCAGACGCCCTTATCCAGAGCTATTTACATCTGATACAGTCTTACAACTCAAGCAATTGTGAGTAAAGAGCCTTGCTCAAGGACCCTGCTGTGACAGCTTTGGGATTTGAACCCTGGACCATCAGGTCCAGAGTCCAGTACCTTAATTGCTAGGCTACCGCAGTCCCACTGTCCCACAGTCCCCAAATACGAGAAGATTGGTATTAGTACGGGGTTTGCAGCCGGATTTACGCAGATTTTTTTTGTCCTCTGTGAAATTTTTCTACCAGAAGTTGGAACTTGCCTCTCAACTTGGCCACTGATGTTGGACAATAAGCGCTGGTCCATTGTTGGTACAATACTACGTTATCCTTTTTCAAATTATTCCCTCGTAAATGATTAACTGATCCTTGCCTTTGTTAGCTCAGCTTGTTCAGTTACAGCAGTATCCTTTGTTACCTACGCTCACTGTTTCAAAACACACTTTACTGACATGACAAATACAAACACTTTTATTGCCAAAGCTCGGCTACAGAAGAATAAAAATATACATACAGCTCACTGTATTGTGACAGTAACTTTTGTTGCGTCGTCTTGCGCAGAAAACCAGTGAGCTATTGTTAGCTGAACTTGTCCACCTAGCATTTTAGCCTGTCAGCTCAGTTAAAAAAGACTATACTTGGTCTTTGTTGGCCCAGCACTGTTTGCTATCTCCACTCACTCACATAGTGTCACATAGTGACATAGCCTTTGTTGGCTCAGAGCAATCAGTTGGCTCTACAGCCTGGGTTAGCTTGCTTAGTCACAGCTATAGCATGTGTTAGTTTGCTTGTTCATCAAGTGTCATAGCTTTGTTTAGTTTATCTTACGCAGTTATCACCAGAGTCTTTTTAGCATATGTCGCACAGTTATCACTACAAGCATTATAACATGTCACCTGCTTAGCACAATAGTCATACAGTTATTACTATACGATTTTAGGTTATCACTATAGGTTATTTCTAGTTTACATTTTTTACCAATAATTGTTGTGTGTGATTTACTTTCTCAGATGGTTAAACCAACTTCTGTTTTTTTTTTTTTTTACCAATTAGCACTGGTGTTTCTCGAGGAGAGGATTACATACAAAGTACGGATACAAAGTTAGAGTGTTTCTTGTCACGACAGAGTCAGGAAATTATTCACACTAAATAAGAAAGGTATACTGAGTGAACAGTTTTTGAGCCGTTCTTTCTAAAAAGAATAAAAACACCCGCACAATTGTTTAAACATAAAACTTACATTATACTTTACAAAAGTTGAATGGTACAAAACTAAAAATTAAACAGTAAAAACTAAAATGTATTATTATTTTTTAAATAGTTTATATATATATACCATTTAATTGCAGGATTATGTGTAAGACTTTTAAATAAAATGTTCACGTGTTAAATTTGTGTGTAAACATAATTTTAGACATGAACACTTTGACTTTTGCTAGTTTTAATCATGTCCAATAATGTCCAGTCATCCAGTGCAATAGGACTTACATTATTCCCTCATGCTGGTCATCATATTAGCTTCTGCGTACGTTTTATCTGTTTCTTTTATCGTAGCTTGTCAAAAATGTGTGACCATTGTGGTTATTCTAGAACCCTGTTTCTCCAACTGTTGTTACTCGTCACTGAATGTCCTCATAACACGACAAAATATCATCCTGGCAGGGCATGGGCTAATGTCTTCTCACTGACATAACAAACCAGCACCACTTTTTTTAGCTGCAGCTCACAGAGCAACGTGAGTTCACAGATGTCAATGGTTGGCGAGTGTTACCATGACAGGCTGATACTTTTTTCATTAATGAAAATCCCTTCTAGTAATACATCAAGCCCAGATGTGTGGGTGAGAGACTGCGTGTGTTTTGAAACAGATTCCCCTTATAAAAACAGGCTGAGAAAAGCAGGTTTTAGGGAATTCTCTGAACCAGTTATGACATCACGTCGGTTGCTATGGAGTATTCTCTCCAGTCACCTGGTTGTACAGTGCTAGCAGCTGAGCAGTGCAGCTTACATAACAAACCCATTAACAAACCACAGTTCTTCATTAATGCACTGCTGCAGGCAACTTCCACACTTTCTGGTCTCATGAATTGATCTTACGTTACATCCCACACACACATTTCCTAATTTTCTTCTTCTTCTCTCTCTGTCCACCTCTTTCTGTCCTTTTAAATATTGGTGCTAAATATTAAATCAGTGTACCTGAGGGTGTAATTGTTGAGTATGGCATGCCTTATACTCGCTTTGTAGTTCCTGTCAACGAGAAACCCAAATATGTTTAAACAGCTGATTCCCGCATTATCCAATTACAGAGTCAATGGAACTCCATTAACAAAACCATTACATAATGAATATTTTATGGTGGACAGTCAGTGTATAACAGCCTAAAGCCAACTCCCATCCTTCATCAGCCACTGCTGTCCTGTTACTCTCTTCTTGAGCACAACAGAAGTTAGGGTAGTGTAAACTGAACAGAACCTTACTCTTACAATGGCTGGTTTCTATGTTTCTATCTCTCTGTCCTCAGTGGTAATGCCACCTGCTCAGACTGTCCCTTGGGACCCTCTTCCTTTCCACTGGAATTCCCCTTTTTTTCCTCTCATATTCCCTTTCCATATAAACACATACTGCTTCTACTCTATTCCCCGGGCTCTTCTGTTTCCGTTCTATATATAGAATTGAAGCTTTTAGTGATCATGAGCAAAGTTCATGATGGGAAATAGGCAGAATAAGTTTAGGTTATCAGTGCTGAAGCTCTTCCACAAACAACAGGTTGATATTTCCTGCTATATTAATACTCAATCATAATTCTATTAGTAATTTACTCTTGACTAGTAAAGGGAGACTAAAGTGGATCCATGAGCAGAGTCGGGAGTGAAAGAGCAAGAGTTTATCGTTTATGTTTGGTGTGTATGTGTGTGTGTGTTTGAGACACCTGTCCTGTCTTTGCACATTTGACTTCATACTACTTATTTGTAGAACGGTGCAAATTACATTAATCAGTGTATGTGACTGTGCTGTTGTAAGTGTTACTCACTTGTCTCCATTGCAGATATGTAATGTCCACATATGAGGACGCAGGGTCTCAGGAGGTTAAGTATGACGGTTTTTCCCTACATAGGGATGTTACAATACAATACTGTATTTTAATTATTATTAATTTCCATACATTAAAATATGTTTAAATAAAAAGGTTTAAATGAATACGGTTTAGAAATAAGTATGATTATTTTCACATTTTTATTCGAGCAGTACAGAATACTAGTCGTACATTTTGTTTTCCTAGGTCATTGTTTAAGTACATTAAGCCACATAATGCTTTGTTCACGTTAAGAGTTTAGACACTCCTGACTAATGAAGCTGGTTAGCTGTAGTGAGGATGGGTACTGATACTGTGTATGAGAACATTGTCATGTGCTAACTTGTAGGAATGTAGGAACCAAAATGTTGTAAAAACACCCTAGAGCACAAGTCCTATAGTTTTTACACATTCCGTGAAGTTACCACCAAATACTTCTTACTTCCAGAGTAGGTTTGGAATTTGGTATTGAGCCTAACAACTAAGGTTTGATTCATTTGTGATCTGTATGGACTGCAGTTGCATTTTGTGAGCCTACCTCTTCATGATTGAGCTCTTATCCTTTTGATAACAGCAGTATAGTTGACCAGCATAGTTCTAGCAGAATAGACATGTGAGAATCTGGCTTGCTGAAAAAGGTGGACTCTTCAGTATGCTCAGCTGCCATGGTTTGTGTATTTAGAAAGCTTGGCTTGTCTTTTCAGTTAACCCAATACACCATTTAAAAGTTGTTATTTATTGTACGTTACTGCCATAACCCAATAAAGACTGTACTTTACAGTGATTTTGGAATGAATAAGGTGTCTTGTTACTTTAAGAAAACAGCAACAATGAGTTTTACCAATCATCAGTTTATCAATAGTCAGCATAATCAGTAACGCTCGTAATAATTAGTTATTCCGCACTGCACTCTGGAGTCACTTCCTCTTCATTGTTACGTAACAACAAGCAAGCTGTTGAAACCGGGATCTGCTTTTTTTATTCTTCAGTGTGTGGCATATACACTGTAAAGGTACATTTTTCTCAGCACACCAATGAAAACCACAAACTGATGTCATCCATACTTGTTTCTTTATTTACTGAAATTTTTCAGTTTCCCTCCTTAATTCGGTCCGTCTATACACCATTTGCATACTGTTATTCCACCATGTAAATCAACACTGACCTCAAAAACTTGTATTACCTTGTTATTTGCTGCAAACGAGCTGTCTAGTGTTTTTTTTAGCAAAAAATCCTTTAGGAATTCATTCCTCATGAACGTAGAACTGCCTGTCAGGCAGTTACAGATGTACCTAAATTGGTGGTTTACAAAGCTTTGAGTGTGGCTCAGTCAGTCAGATTGTAGAAATGGAACTGTTTTATATTCAAAAGTGTGTGTGTGTGTGTGAGAATGAGTGTGAGTAAGAATATGTAAATAGGTTTCTTCCTTCAGTGGTTAAAACAGATCCCACAGGAGGTTTTTTTGATAACACAAAAAAGAGGTCTCAAGTGTAAATGATTCACTTCAGGAAGACTCCAGTTTCCTTTTTCGACTGGTCTGAGATGATCTGACAGCACTGCTGATAAATATGAAGGGGTTAGATGAAAAGATAAGACGATAAGCTCACTCTTCCTCTTTCTCTTCCTCATTTGATGCATTATAAAGATGTACACACACTGCCCACATTATTAGGTACACCTCCTTCCTTTTGTTATATTTGCCATATAGATGCTCTTTCTAGTTCGATAATTACAGACTGCAGTCCATATGTTTTTTTACACACTGTATTCATCCCCTCTGTACTCTGTTATCTAATAGACAGGACCCCTACAGACCAGGGACTGTTTTGGCGGTGGATCATTCTCTGAACTACAGTGACACTGATATGGTAGTGGTGTGTTAGTGTGTGTTGTGTTTGTATGATTAGATCTGATGAGGCAGTGCTGCTGGAGCTTTTAAACATTGTCTTCACTTACGGTGCACTCTGTTAGAAACATTTTGCTTTACCTTGTAGATGTAAAATCAGAAAGAGCAACTTACCTGTTGTTGTACCGTTTGTTTTAGTCATTCTCTAATCATTCATCTGTTCTTACAGGCTGCTGTATACAGGATGCTAGTGGCTGAACATTTTTGGTTAGTGGACCATTTTCAGTCTCGCAATGACAATGAGGTGTTTACAATGACTCCAGCAGCACTGCTGTGTCACAACACAAAATACACCACCATCACCAGTGTGAGTGCAGTGCTGGGATTAACCCACCACAAAAATAGTAGTCACATAGTGGTCCTGATCATTAGGAAATATTATAAAGGATACTGATAAAAGTATTTAAAGAAACTCAAATTCTAGAATTACAAAGTGAATTTACACTGCTCACTAAAATTATGAAATATTTAACGATGGGATATTTTAATTTGAAATAACTATGGTAAGTGTATTTGATCAAATGGAAAATGAGCGTAGAAGCAAGGAGGTGAAAATAAATTGCGTACTTAGTAGATTGTACTGATGTGTAACTGGCTAAAGACACGTTACATGCAAATGATAAGTGATTTTACATGCACCAAAATAATTCAAAGATATCAGTGAATGTCATAGGGTTGCACATTTTTTAAAATTTCTATACTGCTAGAGCTCTCCTAGTCAATTATGACTGCCGTTCTTGTGAAATGACATTGTCTAGGATCAACAACTTAGTCATTGAGTGACTAAAATGGGTGCATATAATCATTAAATTTGTCATTTATTTACTCATAATTTGGATCATTTTTGTTTTAATGATCCAACATCTGGTAAGCAAGTTTTTATTAAGAAACTAGTCATTGGCCACGTCAGAGTGACCAGTCAACCTAATGCATATCTTTGGAATGTGGGTGGAAACTGGAGCATCTGGAGTAAACCCATGTGGACACAAAGAGGACATGCAAGCTCCACACGTGGAGTCTGGGATCGAACTGGATTTTGGAACTGTGTGGTGACTGTACTAACAACATGCTAATATACCTAGTGCCACTCATGATACAACTGAAAAAAAAATACTAGGTGACATAGTGATGCAGTAGATAGTGAATTTGGTGCTGCACAAATATCCTCTTCTTTGGATACTGTCTGTATGGAATTTGGCCTGATTTCTCCCACCTTCATGAATATGCCACTAGATATATTAGCACTTCCAAATTACCCCTTTATTTTAAGTAAGTGAGTGAATAGATGAGGGACTGTGTCTTAGTGTTAAATGTACTGGACTATAAAACAACAAGTGTCAGGTTCAAATCCCACCTCTACCAAGCTGCCATTGTTGGGCAAGACCCTTAAGCCAACATTGCTTGGATTTTAAAGTTGTATCAATTGTAAAATTGATTGTAAAATCAGTTGCCGCTCTGCATAAGGGTGCATGCTAAACGTAAATCCGAACGAGTGTACGATGCCCTGTAAGCGACTGGCTCTATCTCTTTTGTGCTGTTGTGCTAGTGCTATGTGTTTTCCTAGACTCCTGTGTTGGGAGGGGTCGTGCACTGTGTCCATGACAACAGCTGCCATAGCAATGTTGCTTGTCACAGAGGAGATTTTCCTGGATGAAGAACTGATCTACCCCCTTTTTAAATGAGGAGATAAACGTGACAGTTTAAACAATGTTGAGAACTATCCTGCTTAACTCATTTATCTCGGCTGCTCTGATTACCAGGATTGGACGAGTGGCTGGATGAGCCACTGCTGAAACACACAGAGTACTAAGGCAGTTGTTTCTAACATAACTTGTTAATGTCTTTATATTTACTGAAATGCAATGCACATGAATGCCTGGATCCAGGATAACCCAACAGAACAATCACTTTGCAAAGCATCACAATCCCTAGATCATGTGTCTTCTATCAATATCTTTTTTTCCAAGTAGCATACCCAGCTGTATGATTTCCTGATATGAACATCAGTGAGTAAGAAGCAAGTCTTTGTAAATCTAAAATATGTTGTTTCTCACCAATTCACTAATCCAGAATACCTAAACACAAATTCCGTAATACTGATGCCTAAACCATTTGCACAGTAGTGTGTACCTACACTGGCATCCAGTGTTTTTAAGTTGTGTTTTCCAAAGCCTCTTGGAGAACCTGCAGCACTTCTTCTGAACATATTCATTACCTCAATTGCTCCTGTCTTTGTAATTCCAGACTAACTCTATGAGTGTGTTTACACTTTAAACAATCCGATCCTCCTCAAATTCCTGCAGTTATCAGACTACCCAAGTGGTCATGTAAACAGCATACACAGATCAAGAGAGAAAGAGAGTTGGATTTTATTTCAGTAGTTGGTTTTTTCAGAGCATGCATAGCCATAGTATGATTTCAGTGAGTTTTCTTAGTCTATGAATGCACTTAGTGTAACACAAGAGTCTGGGTTTTCTAAGAAACTTCGCTCGGGATTGTTTCCTCAGACCTCATGGCTGATTTGAAAACTTTGGAACTAACCACAGCACATGCTAAATTAATATCTTGTGGAAACTTTGAAATGCAGTGTTTCCTTTAGAAAGTTTAAAGTTTGAAGTTTATGTTACATCTTTCTGTAAGATCATTGACTGGTTACAAAGTAGATGTCAGATTATTGCCAGACATATAAACCAGGAGGTTTCCCATTATGTAATTACTCAAGTGCATGTATTCTTGTTGATCATATTACTGACAAAACTTTATATTCTGTTGTAAAATGCATGTAAATGCACTCAGTGATGTTGAGATTAAGGCTCTGTGGGGCCAGTACCATCAACTGTGGGAGTACTTTTGGGTCACTGTATTGCTGGAGAAGGAATTTGGTACCAATCAGATGCCTTCATGATGGAACTGCATGATGGTTAAAAACCTACCTGTACTTCTCAGCATTAAGGGACCTCCTGTTAGAGCCAAAACTCTCAAATTTTGCTTCATCAATCCAGAATACCTGTGCATTGTTAAGTCACTTGGCTTAGCTTTTTTCTCTGATCCTTGGCATTTTAGTAACAACACTATGTGCCTACAAAGTGATGAAGTTCTCATATGGAAAGTGATCTGTGTAAAAAAACAAAAATTAACTCTTTAGGATTTCATTACCGCTAGAGAAATGCTTGTGTATACGCAATGTAATGTGTTGTCGTACACATACATTTTTTATCATTAAAAATGCTTGGGTAGTGCAGTAGCAGTTACTAGGCTTGTCCACCACCGCAGTGACCTAATGAGGTGATTCATTTTACAGTGCTGCAACAGCAATTCCTACTGAGTCGTGCCATGCACTGGCATTCCTTTTAGCATTTGTCCATGCCCAGTGATCTCTGGGATAGGCTCTAGATCCCCCTGCTACCCCAGTTAAGATGAGTTGGGTTAAAATGAGAATGGAGAGTAGGGAGTTTTTAAGTGCTGTAAAGTTAATTCAGATTCTTGGTGACCAATTGGATCATGTTTCTGTCTTCTGTTTTGGTTTCCGAATTTTTATGGCTTT
>JAUZSU010094141.1:0-19984 GCA_034780255.1 Parotocinclus maculicauda
CGGACCCAAGGAGGATGGGTTCTTTTTTGAGTTTTGGTCCTCCCAAGGTTTCTTCCTTCTACATTCAGGGAGTTTTTCCTTTCCACGGTCACCCTAGGATTGCTCAATTTGTCCTTTTAAGATAATATAACATTGTAACTGCTTTGAGACAATGCACCATTGTGTAAAAAAAAAAAAAAAAAAGAAGCTATATAAATAATTGTCTTGAATCGGTCCCTAGTTTGTTCCTTCTTAGAACATCCGTCATTGCTGACAAGGAAGAACTCAAAAGCTTGTGTTTTAGGAAAGGTTCCAACCCAGCCAACTGGCCATCACAATCTGCCTTTTGTTGAGGCTGCTCACACTCCACTACATTTCTCCCATATCCAACATATCAATACTACAAAAAACAAACTGTTTGCTTACCGTCTTAGATCTCCCAGACCTTAACATATGCTGTTGTAAGGACATAATCAATTAAGAGTCTATGGTGGCCTAGAAGTTCAAGAAAATGTTCTAAATCTCACCATTACCAAACTGCCACTATTGGGTCCTTAAGCAAAGGCCGTAACCCAAAATTGCTTGGAGTACAAGATTTTATCAGTTGTTAGTTGCTCTGGATTACAGTGTCTAATAATTGACCAAATGTAATCACCCAACTTTAAACTTATTTATTATGCAGCCAAAACATGGTTTTAATGTTTTGGTTTTTCAAAGTATAATGTTGAGTGTATTATTAACCACTGGGTAAATGGGGTTTATACAATCTTAAGTGTAATGCAACATAACTTTTATATGTCCTATCGAAATATCAATCAAGTCTAAAATAAATACACTTACCTTCTGTCCTCTTTAAAATAGAGCACTGGTTTTCTCCGTGATGAATACATCATCTTTATTCTTCTATCAAGCGTCAATTGTGTAAATGTAACTACAGTAGACAGATTAACAGCTGTTAGCTGAACTAATCATTTCTATCTAAATAACATTTCCTCGGTGCTGATCTCTGCTCTACAGCTACCGAATGTCCATGCCACCTCTCTTTCAGTGTTATAGCTCCACATGTGCTGAGGTTCAGCTCAGATCAGATCAGATGGCATCTGTCTGTACATCTCTTCTCTTCTCAGTCTCTGCATTTTGTTCGTAGCTCTGAGTTTGGACACGTAGCCGCTCCGCTAACTGTCCACAATGAACCTGTTCAACACACTACTCTGTGCCGACGGAACCACGTGACAAGTTTGTGAGAAGTCTTACCTACGTAAGAAAGATCAATAAAACAGCAATACACAATAAAATGTTAAATGACTATACAAATAATACAAGTTTGAAATAAGGAAAAATCAAACGCTGGCTATTTTCATTCAGCCCGCCCGTTTAAAAAATCTGGACGGAAACGACGCCGCAGAGAGAAGGTTCCCAGTGCAATCTTCAGTTATAATAGCTCGAGATGTTAAAAAAAGACAAAATACAATTAGGAAAATATTAACCCTGTCCTAGAAAATCTATATTAAAACTTAACGCAATAAAATGCAATACAATAAAACAGCTGTTTTTTTATGATTTCCATTCAACCAGAAGATTTTACTTTTAGACCCAGGATAATCAACTCCCCCCAAAAAACTTAAGCTCCAGAATCATATAAAATGTAATATGTTCAAATTTGTTTTTAATACTACTTTAATACTACTTTTACATATACTACTATACTACTTTGCTACTTTGTACCTTGTTTCCAACCCAAACTTTAAAACCTCTCTGTTCCAATAAAAAATCTTCTAAAAAATCACAATGTCTGTAATAACTTAAAAACACTAACAGCCTATGATTTATGTAACAAATTATTTAATGGTAACTTTTGTTTATGCCATACCCATGAAACCATAGACTGACAGTGAAGAACATGTGACAGAAGTGAGACATTAAATGTCTGGAAATGTAAGTATTTTAATGTGTTCATCCTGAGCATAGAGTGGGTTTATTCAGTAAACTAATTTGTACAACAACAAAAAAAATAAAAATAAAAATAAAAAATACATTTCTATGTTTTTCCTGAAAAAGTGAAACTTGTCATTACCATCATCTGTTATCATCATTATCATTATCATTACCATCATCAATACGTCATTACCAACATGTAATACATTTTCTAAAAATGGCTAACATTTAATTACGTATTTAAATTATACGTGAGATCAGTTGTAGCCATCCTCAATTCTTTACTTTAAAGCATGTAAACATTATCTTAAAATAAAATTCTAAGGAATTTCAGTTTTCTAAATTTAAAATGATAAAAAGCACCCACAATTGATGAATCACCCAATACTTCACACATTTCTTTAGACTAACATTAGTCTAAAAGGAATTAGGCCATACTTTTGATCTAGCACCACATTTGCAAAATGTAAAATATCTTAAACAGAAAAAAAAATAACGCAATGAACTGAATGGAAAATAAAAAAAATTTAGGAACATCTGGGCCTAAAAAATCTGTCATTGGCTGTCATAGTATGGTCCTCTAAATTTGCCTAAATTTGGCATAAATTGACAATTCACCAACAATTAAAATTATAGGTTTGTTGTTTTAGAGCATATGCTAGTTATTATCGTTGCAGTTTGATTAGCCAAGCTTTTAAAACGGATAATTCTCAGCTAATACTGTGTAGGAAATAATGGACAAAATGTAGGACTGTGTGTTGACAGTCACACAAAATCCAACTTATGTCTGTTCCTGTTAACTAATATTGACATTTAACAATTGAATTTATATGTAGCCATAAATCATAATTTCACACTCATACATGTTAACCCTGTACCTTATCTGTTATTCCAGTGTGTACATCCAACATGAAGCACAATATATTCTTTTTTTTAACTTAAAAGACTAAATAGTGGGATTTCTAGGCTTATTCATATATGGTTATAGCAGAGGCAGGCATGCGCTAGATATTTTTCACACTAAATCAGCATATTCATATGTATATGCACATTATTATGGAACTGGCTCCCCTGATTTGTGAATAAACTGCAAATATTTAATACACTCTCACAAGCAGATTTGTTGAGTGAACCAGAGAATCAACAAATGTATGTCTGTCTGAGAAATTTTATAGAAGTCGGTCAGTCTCTGCACCCTGTTTTCACCCACTCACTAAGTTTCCGATGACTCTTGACTCTGAAACACATTAGCTGTTAAAATCCTGTGCTGTGATATAAGTCACAAGACAACTTGAAATGTACATTGAAGTAAGTGATTTCACTTCCACGATCTGCCTTAGCTGAGAGATTACAAGTACAAGTACCATCATGAAAGTGCTGACATGGCAATTCAAAGTGTTTTAACAGCCAGATACTGTGATCAGTGGGTAAAGGCCAAGGGTGTAAGCTTAAGCTGAATGCCTGTAATCTTCGATCCCTCAAACAGCACTAAATCCAAAAGCACCATTCAACAATAGCTGATATAACCATACAGGAAAAGGATCGCTTTCGCAAACCTTTATCAAGCTCTACAATATGGAGTTACATTCACAAATGCAACTTAAAACTTTGCTGTGCAAAAAATTAAACCTTGTGTTAACCATGTTCAGAAGTGGCATCCATTTCTCTGGGCTCAAGAGGCACCTATATTTTGGTAAGATGAATCAGTATTCCAAGTCTTTTTTGGAATAAAAAAATAAATGCACTGTGCTCCAGACTAAAGACTTAAAGGACCATCCAGACTGTTATTAGCAACAAATGTAAAGCCAGTCTCTGTATGGGATTGTGCCAGTTCCCTTGGCAAAGGTCATTTGCACTTCAGTGATGGCAGCAAAGTACAGAGATTTTAGAGCAACATATGCTGCCATCAAAACGTCATCTTTTCCAGGGATGCCAATGCAAACCACACATTATTTGTGACAATGTTTATGTATCAATGTAAAGGTGCTTTGTGGCAATGTCTATTGTAAAAGGCACTATACAAATAAAATTGAATTGAATTGAATTACAAAGCCCTGGCTGCATGGGTACTGGAGTGGCCTTCCTGCAGTCCTGATCTCTGAAGTGTTCTGTGTCAAAACCACTAGTGTGGTGAAAAGGAATGGCAACATTACTGAGTGGTAAAAGTTATACCGTCTCAACATTTTGTGGAATGTGCTGCAGGCCTGAAATGTGTGTTTTTTATATGCATTTTCCATACTGTCCCAATATTTTGTGATTTGGGGTTGTAGACAAGGTGAGGAGGAGGACTGAATCTGGATGTTCAGACCCATAGTTCAGTATCTTACATTTACATTTAGACGTTTAGCAGGCACTCATATTCATCTTACAACTTGAAGCACCAGCACCATCCACACCACATTACAGCCTCACACAACCATACTCATTACATCAATCTTTTACACATACCCAAACCCACACAATTGTCTCTCTCATAATAACACTGCTAAATCTATATCCCTCAAAATACACAATGTCGATAAGAGGATGCTTTATTTTGTTGTAAATTGAACAGATAATGTGAGTTGTTTCTCCAGAGTAACAGATCTGTGGTTCAGCTGCTGCTTTGTCACGCTGAGGTTTAGCTGAAAGATCAGACAGAATACCAAAACTTTCATTAATTAAAGTTCCAATGTTTTATCCATCTATGTAGAATTGTTCCCAGACAAATGATACACAAGAAGAACTCACTTTTATTAGACAAAGTGTCAGCAAACTCTGGAAAAGTAGCTCCTGGTGGTCTTGAAGATCCAGGATGATATTACATGGTGACATGATATGATATTATATGATATGGTGTTGAAGTTCAGCACCTGCTTTGGAAGAAAGACATTAAGATGAGCTTCAGTCACAAGCAAAGCAGAGGAATGAAAGAACAGATTTGTGGAAGAAGAACCACACCCAAAATTTCACCTACCTGTGAGTGACCTTCCTACACATCCTACCAGCTCACCATCACCTATCCATACTTCAACCACTTCTACACCTTAGCTTATTCAGTAAATTGAAATTGTAGTTGGAGTTGGCTGTGTAGTGTAAAGAAGAAGATAAAGAACTCCAGCTCAAAGTTCTCATGGTCTTTTCACAGACTCAGTCACTCCTCAATTTCTTATTACTGCACTATTGAAAGCTAAGGCTGGGCTATTTTAAAATCCCTGACCCCACGTAAGATTAAAAATAGGAACATGAGGGAGGTAAGAGGAGGTGGTAAACAAAGGAAGTGGTTAAAGATGGAGGCTCAGATGAGCCGGTGTGCTTGTGGTTGTCCTCTGTGGGGGTGGTGGTCTCTGAGCATGACGTAGTCAGCAATGTTTGGTATGCCAGAAATCACACAGCAACTCAGACCGCTGCGTGAAGTTGCCATGTTCTGAGCACTATACCTGCACACAAGTGAAAAGCCCCGCCCACAACATTATTATACGTTTATGTAGAATCCTGTGGCAGCAATAGACATGAAACACAGGACAGATCTCATAAAAAATTCTTACACACCATTCATTTGAATCCTCGTCATAATACTCTACGTTGCAGAAGTTGTTCAAAACTTGTATTCCCCCAACCACAAACAACTGATCCTCCAGGACCTGCACACAGAGATCACACAATTATTTACAGAACTACACATACTGACATTTCACAACCATATGAACTTGACAGTATGTGTTTTGGTGTATATGTATGACCTCGATTCCAAACTTTCTGTGGTGGTGTAGCATGTTAGGAAGGTCTCTCCATGTGCTGCTTAAAGGACTAAAGACCTCGGCACTTCGCAGGTGGTTCGAGCCGTTAAATCCACCAACCTAAGAAACAGAATAAACAGTCTAAAGATCTGAGACAACACTAAAGAGAGTGTGAATCTGGGGAAGCTCTCTGCATAGTTTGTCTTTACAAGATAAATAATGTGTTTTTCTACACGTTACTTTGTAAAGTACTTACAGCATAAACCTGGTCTCTGTAAGCGATCACACCGAGGCCGCTCCTCCTGTTTCTCATGGGCTTAATGAAGCTCCACTGGTCAGTCTCAGGATCATAGCACTCGGCAGTTAACAAGTAGTCTATGCTGTTATAACCCCCACAGATGTACACCTGCACAAACAGAGTGCATGATTGCAAACTCAAGAAGCAACAGATCTGTTTGATCTCAACTTTAGTTTCTTCTGCTGGATTAAAAAACATGAGCCCTATCACTCTGAACCAGTAACATGGAGGGAGCACCTTACCAATGCAGAGACGCCAGTGGAAATTCCCCTTGACAGGTTTACAGTGGGGGAAAATGGGCAGGATTCCATATTGCTCAGAGTATACAGGGCCCAAGTTTCATGTGTGAATGTGCGTATGAGTGTGTATGTGTGTATACCCTATTGTGCAGCGAGGCAGCACTAGCCTCACTCCTCTGTTCATTCATGGAAGCGATGGAACTCCACAGGTTAGTGTCAGGGTCATATCTTTCAGCAGTGCTAAGCTGAACCTGACCATCAAATCCTCCCATTGCGTAGATGCAACCGTCCATCACACACACGCTGACGTAACAGCGCCTAGAGTGCATGGGCGCCCCCTGCAGCACACACACACACCAATCAGAATTCACAGTACTGCTGTCAGCCAATCAGAGATCATTGTACTCAGCCAATCAGAACTCACAGCAGTACTAATCTCAGCCAATCAATTGATATTAGAAAATAATGATGGTGAAGGTTTTATTGTGGTACCTCATGCCAGGTTCTGGTGATGGGGTCGAACTTCCTGACTGAGCTCAAAAACTCTGTGCCGTTGAATCCACCCACGCAGTACACAAAGCCTTTCAGAAACCCCGCACCGTGATAGGCTTGCGGCGTCTGGTCATTATGCATCACCTTTACCCAGCAGTCCGTCCGGGTGTCATACGCCTCGATGCTGTTGGAGAAACCTCTGATGCTCTGGCCTCCAATGGCGAGCAAGACAGATTGAGGCAGGCGGGGATGGATCAGCTGGTGCTGGAAGCTGGAAGTTCCAACCGTTGTGAGATTGAAGTACGTTGTCTCCAGAGCACTGAGGATGAGGGTCTTACACTCCTCACTGTCCCTCACCACCACGTTATTCCTCAAGGTGTTCCTGAAATACTCAGTTGTGATCCGACCCATTCGCACCTGCACCAATACATTTGCACAGAACAAACACCATCAGCTTATCTTAAACATGAATCATATTTCAGTATGGCAATGTTGAAGAGCAGACCTTGGGCAGCAAGGTGATGATATGAGCGTTACGCTCATGAGGGTCGTGTGAGATCCAGTGTAAGATGGCCTCGATAACAGCTTCCTCGTGCTTCACGTTCAGCTCATCCTTCTCAATGATGTCACTGAGCTGAGGAAGAGACAACGTATTGAACTCCTGGGACTTGGCCACCACCTGCTCGAAGTGGTGCAGGAGGAAGAGCTTGGCTCTCTGCTGCAGATCCACACAGCTGTACCAGCCAGCAAAGAACCAGATCCCAATGCAATTCTCAGGACTGAGCTGGTTCTGTAGGAAGCTGCAACAGTCTTGCACCAGGTCCAGCACCAGCAGGTAATCCGCCGCCACCAACAGAATCTCCACGTTCTCCTCGGTGATGCAGACAGACTTTGTGTATGCGTACTGGATCACCAGCACCATCATCTCTGGAGAAACACCTGGAATAGTGAACTCCTGTTTCTCAGTGGAGCTCCACCTGCTGGAGAAGAGGGCTCTGCACACAAGACGAACCTCATTTTATTTTACTGTATGAATTCTGCTAAAATGTTGAAATTCTCATACAGTATGTTATTTCAGTCTTAGTTGTAAAAGCAGTTGTAACAGTAAAGTTACTCCATACTAATGTCCTTGTGCTGGTTGTCAATTTTGGGTGTCCACAAACTTTTGGCCATATAGCGTATATTATGCACAAGTAAGCCAAACTAAATAACTAGATCTTTTTGATTTGTGTGTTCTGACCTGAAGTAGAAGCTGCATGAATCCAGGATGTCCTTGTGAGAGCTGAGCTGGATGTCGTTCACTCGGATCATCACGTGTTGCTCCCCAGTTGTGTTCTTGTCTTCATTCTCAGCACTGGTCTGCTGCAACACCTCTAAACCTGCCTCAATGTTTCCCTGTAGTCCCTTTAGTAACAAACACCTTTGATTTTGAAACTTAACAGTCTGATCCACCAGTTCATCATCATCCAGACCCATTCAGTATCAACGTAATTAGCTTATCATTCTGATAAGTGATAATATCCACTCTTACACCACTTCCTCTCCTGTCAGCCTCCCCATCTCTGAGCTCTTGGAATGTTAAGCACTCAGGGGTGTCTGAAACCTGGATCACACAGAAACATCCCACAAAGATTGTTGACATACAAATGTTCCACAACATTGAGTCCAACACTTGAGATTTTTTTTTAAATCTATCATAGAGATTAGAAACTATCTATCATAGTAATAATCGGAAACATGACAGTTTCTTACCTTTAGCAGCTTTTTGTGGACGTATCCACACACTTTGTTAATCAGATATGCGAGAGTCAGCATTGTCCTGCTTTCCTCAAAAGTGCGAACTTACAAATGGAAGGTGTGAGGGTCGCGGAGCTAATTTAGAGCCACACCGGTTTGTGATGTCACAACACACCTGAGCGCTGTGGATAAAGTGCCTAATAATGCTTTCTCTTATCAGCTGCTGTAGAAAGTGTTAATTTACTACATGAACAGCTCTGGGAATCCAATAATGCAGAATGAACAGTAAAAGCCTGCTTTATTCACCAGACTCCATTTAATCATCATTCAATTATCATCCCCATCACTTCTGATTTGACACTTCTGTCCTTCTTTTATGCTTATCATAATTGGTAAGTCGTTTTATTTTCATTAATTTCCTGTCAGAAGAGCTTCCAGTCTCTGACACAATTAATTATTATTATTATTATTATTATTATTATTATTATTATACAACGTTGTCTCTGTTAATAACAGAGTGGAATTTGATGAATAAAATGGGCATCAGCAAACAAACAGAAACTTTAACCCAGTTCAGGTCAAATTGGTCATGGGTCACTTTGGGACTGTACTTTAGATGTTTGAAGAGTACACAGGTACAAGCAAGCAAGTTCAAAGCTAGAAATAAGAATAATATGGCTGTAGTAATATTTTCAGACTTATGTTGAATGCAGATCAGGGAGCACCAGAGTGAATTACAGCTACAGTGTCTGTAGCATTATGGAGCAGTTGCAATATAGCGCTTAAAAATCTGTGCTTATATCCAGATCCCAATCACTTTTGGGGTCTTTGTCACAAGATGCTTAATCCTTATGTTTGCACTTGCATTGTGACTTATATGAAAACTACTTTTGATAAAATATTCAGCAAAATATCATTAACACTTCAAATCTTCTGATACTGGTTTAGCTGGTGAACTCGCATGGTCTTGCTGATAAAGCTGGTTAACCCACATGCCAGTGTGCAAAGCAATATACATGGTCTATGGCGTTTTTTTTTTATTTGTGAGGTTAATCATTACTGGAATTCTTCAATATGGAACACATTTTTTACATACTCGACCAATAATAATTCCTTGTTGACCGGTGTTCTGTAAACTTATCAGAACAGCGTTTTTTCATGGTTTAGGTAAGTAAGTCTTATTATTGCTGCTAGATATTAAGCTCCACATAACGATTCCACATTCATTAGTATTTTTTTTTGTCTTATTCCCGGCACTAAGAAAAATCCCCTGTAAGACTGAAAGACATGACATATCCAGGTGATTCTATCTAATATACATAGGCTATATATGGAGGTGCCCCAAAACATACAAAAATATAGGATTTTATAGGATATAGCGGTTATAAAGCTGATTGCCAGTCAAAAGCTACAGAAAGGTAAGCAGTCTGAATTGACGCTGAGATTTCATGAGGTAACTAACAGAAATTAGAGCTTGCTGTCCCAAATTCCCCTGATCATTACTTAAAAGCACCTCTGCTATCTACATATTTACTTAAATTATTCAACATTTTTGGAGAAATATGAATACTATACTAGCTAGTTAGTTGATTAATGCATTATTCAGGAGCCCTGAGCACAGGATGCAGGCGGATAACTAACCCTAGAGAGGGCGCCAATCCATCATAGAGCGCGGGATGCTAATGACGGTAAAAGACTTAATGCGTTCCTACGGAGTAAAAACACCAGTGTTGAATTTTCCAAGATTACCTACTCTAGAGTTGGGTAGAGTTGATGTCCACTAAACCTTCTCAGCGCTGATAGTGTTAAAAGATGTGTTTAAATCAAATAACTCTCTGTCAAAGTTAATTTAGTTGAGGCTCCTCCCCCTTCTCTGCAACCTGTCCGTAGAAGCGGGAAAAACTGCTAATAGACCGTTTAACTAAAATGTGCATTTTATTTAATAATCTAAAGTAGATTTAATTATAGCGTGTGGTACTGGCTTCTTATTTTAATGAGCAGAATCGTAGGAAATAATGTATTTTAGAACTGTTTCCAGTTTAAGAATAAAGACAGGATGTATTGGGCTAAATTATTGTTTTCGAGTTTTCCTTTCCACCTTTTATGTAACTCCGCATAGAGACAAACGTAATAATATTTCGTCTTGAATTTTAAAAAGTAGCTACATTCCAGTACATAAAAGATTATCTAATGCAATGGTTTAAACTTTTAAGGAATAAATGGAACAGAATAAAGTGTTACCAGCAGCGCTCAGGGCTGTGTACTCAGTCCGCTGCTGTTTACTCTGCTTACCCATGACTGTACAACAATGCACAGTTCAAACTTAATAGTGAAGTTTGTAGATGACACGCCCGTTTTGGGATTCATCAGCAAAGATGAGTCAGCATACAGAGAGCAGGTGAAACGACTGACGGAATGGTGTAAAGTCAATAACCTTTCTCCGTATATGGACAAAACCAAGGAGATGGTCACTGACTTCAGAAAAACAATGAGGGACCACTCCCCATTGAACATTGACAGTTCATCTGTGGAGATAGTCAAGAGCACCAAATTCCTTGGTGTTGACCTGGCAAATAATCTCACCTGGACCCTCAACACCAGCTCTATCACAAAGAAAGCACAACATCATCTCTACTTTCTGAGGAGACTGCAGAAAAGCTCATCTGCCACCTCCAATCCTCACCACATTCTACAGAAGATCGCTGTCTGGTTCGGGACTTGCACTGCATCAGACCGCAAGACTCTCCAGCAAGTAGTGAGGACGGCCAAATAGATAATCTGAGTCTCACTTCCATCCCTGATGGACATCAAGCATTGTGGAAATCTTTTTAGCTCTCTTACCAGACTCGTGGAGGTGTCCATACTTTTTCCTTACAATTTCTAAGTTTCTCCATTTGTGTTTGGTTATATTACCTCCATCCATAAATATTATTAATATAGATGTCAGATGCCCATATTTTAAGTTAGATTAAGTTCATTGCAAAAAGACAAATGATTTCATAGTGTTTTACCTTCATGACTGAGGAAAAGAAACCTGTGAAAATGAGTGCTGTAGAAGTTGCTGACAGACTTTTGGTGTATTATAAGGTAAATGTAAGCAGAAGCAAAAGATGGCCATAATCCTTGCGATATGGCCTCGGTGGAATGTATTTGGAATACTTTTCCTCTAAGTCTTGCAAAAGTATTGAAAAACATCTTCGACAAAAAAAAAGCAGCCATACCTTCTTTCTTTAGGACGAAGCCAAGGCCAGATGGACTGCCTCTAGATAGTCTTTGACAAAAAGCTGATCCTCTGTCAGGGAGTGGATTCTCTTGGTGCCTTTGATGAGCTTTGCAAATCTCATTTTGTTTTTAATTTGACATATGATAGGCACTCTAACTTCTACACTTTAGTTCAAACAGCGGTCTACCACATTGATGTTGGAAACACAGGTATCCCCAAGGGTAAAGGAGTTGCGTGCAAAACTATTGAAGAGCTAGAGGAAATTAAAGCTAAAGGATGTTGTCTTGTTTTAGACGCAACGCATTATGCACAATTATGCCAAGCACTCATAAGTAATTTAAGATTAGACCATGGGTTTTATCCTAACTTAATCTAAATTGATATGTGCGCAAAAACACATAGAAGACAGTTTTTCACATAGTCTGGATTTAGGAAACATTTAGATACCAGTCATCAGTTCCACAGTGCTACTAACAGTAGTTCCTTTTTGAGGTGTCGTTCATCCGCACCTCCACCCGTCCGTCCACTATCCTTTTCAGCAATAAATGTATGTGCACAGTCTTAGGCAAAAACAGGAGATTTTGGCAAAAGTGGGTCTCTGCTTTCCTCAGAATACTGTTTGCATCTGTTACTGCCAAACTACAAGAAAGTGATGCTTCTACTAGTGTAGTCTCTTCTATTGTTTGTGGTCTGTAGATGCATTCACATACTAAGCATACTCTCTATAGTTCCTGAAACAGTTCCTGTAAGTTCAGCTGTTGGACAAAACCTGGAAGATTTTGAAAACCCCCTTACAAGTTTTAATTCAAACGCTAAAAGTGAGAAGCACTTCACTGAGAAATGGGAAATTATTGAGCCAATAGAAATTGTTAAGGCAAAAGGGCTGGTATTACATTTAGATGCCAGTGAATGACATTTTCCTTTTTATCTCTATTTTGGAAAGTTTTAAATTCATGTTCAGAAATTCAAAGATTTGTGATGCCGTCAAAGCACAGAACTTCTCTTTATGATCACTTTGAGACTGACAGAAAAAAAATATGGCTTGTATCTTCTGCAGCCTTTGATTTTAAGCATGAAAACAATAGAAAGTGAAGGAATCTATTGTACATTGGGACAAGTTAAGCTCGCAACATAGGGAGTGTGTCTTTATTTTCTCTTTCAGATTATAATTGTGGTAAGGAGTTAGCCAACTCCCTTGAAATTCCAGTAGATTAAAGTATCTATTCTACTAACTGGGTTAAAATTGATGGCACAGAATACACAGTGGGGTGTGTTGTTTGCAATATTGTATTGTTTGAGATAAAAGCATGAGTTTCCATTACCATGCATTTAAAGTGTCATTGGGAGGACAAAGAAACTGTTGTTAATGGTCCTAGTTTGCATTTTTATAAGCCATTTGTTGCTCACTGCACTTTTGGACCAGATGATGGCATGTGTGTGCATGTTTGTTTTAGACTGTCTGATTTGTTTAGTATTAGCTAATGTTTAATGCGGTTTCAGCACTAGTGCTGTTAACAAAAGCCTATGTTAACTGTAAGTTGTTTATAGTTTTTTCAGGTATCAGATGTATACTATAGACAATCCACTTAATTAAAGAGTTGGTGAAACATTTTCAATTTTGTTTTTATTTTAATCAAAATATTGTACATTTTTTACTGATTTGCATGCATACATTTTGATTCTTAATAGCAACTTTTTCAGAGCTTGGTGTTTTTAAAAACTTTTCAAAACTAAAAAAAGATATAATATATAGAGAAAGCATTAAAATAACACTCTACAGAGTTTTCATTTAACTCTGCAAGATATCATCAACACTGGCTAAAAGAGGCACTCAGAGTTTTCCTTTTAACTCTAAGACATATAACTGACGCATGATGAGTGTTAAAACAACTGGGTTTAGTGTTTCTCTTTTAACACTACCAGAGTACTGAATCAACACTAAAAGAGAGGTCCTTTGAAGTATTTTCTGGGCTCATCTAAGTCATTAATTGGCCCCAGTGTTAATAACTGGGAATGATAACATTTTGAGCTGGATAAACAATTTAGCAAAAAATTCATGACGTAATGTTTTTTTTTTTTGCTTGTGGCACTGACTGGTGTTTGGATGGCTGCTCTGGAGTCCCTTAAATTTGTAATTTAACAAATAGAGAGAAAAATCAGTATGAGCTAGTTAAACCACTTTTGCTGAACGGTTTACTTCATAATGGAGCACAGTTTCATAGAACAGAACGTTTCTTGTTATTGTTCAAACAAACTAGAAGGACAAAATCAGAAATAGTTTGGTAGGGTCAAACTAACTAGGAGCCCAATATCGACTCCCGGTCACTTGATGGATCATCAATCTCCACACATTTCTGTCTTTGTGTCGATGTGATCCATGAAGTATTTTGGCAGGATAGTGGAGCAGTTTGCCATTGCTTTCTCCACCCCTCCCCATTTATCCGGGTTTGGGACCGGCGTGCAGCTGTTTCCAGTTACACGGCTGGGGTGCTTTGCATACACAAGACAATGACACCATTTAACCTAACATACGTCTTTGGGTTGTGGGAGGAAACCGGAGTAAACCCACGCAGACACGGGGAGGACATGCAAACCCCACACAGAAAGGACCCAAGCCGCTCCACCCTGGGATTGAACCCGGGACCTTCTTGTTGTGAGGCAAGTGGTGCAACAGCTCAAATTAAGTGTATGTAAATTCAATAAGGTCCCAAGACATGTTATCTTATGACTGTATTTTAACTGTCCTGTTTATTTTGTAGCAGAATTTACATTACAGATTGTCTCAAAGCAACTTCGGTCAATAGTCCTTAAACAAAACAAATTTACAGATAAAAAATATCACTAATCAAATTGAGGGAGACAAGCTTTGTTTGTGTGAGCTATGAATACATCATGGCAAATTATACCCACTGTTCATAACCCAGTGAATAATATCTGCAAATTAAAATATGTCTCAGGGAGAAAAAACAACACATTAAAAGTAAATGATCACACAATTATCCAACACTGGCAAAAACAAAGTAATTTGAAGTTGATGTGAGTTGGCCATCACTTGAATTTGAAAATCAAGTCTGAGGATGATGGCATTTATTTTTCATATTAAAAATGGCATCTCTTTATGAAATCACAATTGTACAAAATAATAACTGAGTAAAACAAAAAAATCCTGTGTATCTGGGCACACACAAAATGTAAATGTAATGAGATACTAAATAGACAGATACAGTGTTTAAGTCTTTCCCTTGCCTGCTATTAAAAAAAAAAACCTCAAACTATGAACTTAACATTTTATTTTCACCCCAACCTCAAAAATATCAAATATTAAGGGTATAAACAGTATTGAACCCCAATACCAGAATATCTCTTCAAGCATTAAATACCTAATACAGGGTAACATTGCAAATTTCAGTACAGATCAGGCCTCTATGTTACAGCCTGCAGAAACACTATTATAGTTGTAAACTACCCGCGAAACTGGGCATTTAAGCTGGAAAACAGACTGTGCTAATTAGACAAATTAATATTAAATAACAGCATGACCACACACTCGCCTTAAAGAAACTTTAAACAGTCATCTAATCACAAAGTAAAAAGAATTGCTGACGTACAACAGAATCAGTCTTTTAATTTTCTAGACAGGATCAATGTGTATCTACAGTGTAGGACAAATTCAGACACACTAGCTCCCGATACAAAGAGTGAAACTGATTCTTTTTAAAATAGGGTCCGAATAATTCACACATTAAAAAAAAAGACAATGGCTTTATAATGTATGTTTTCTAACAATGGTGAAAGTAAGGAAAGTGGTTTGACCTTAAACAGTCCCAGAAAGTCAAATTTAATCTCTTATTGGTGATATTGTGAAGAAAGAATTTCCCCACTGAGTACAAACCATCAGAGGGCGAAGAGAGGTTCATTTCAGCTGTCTGGTTTCAACTTTTCAACCTGTGTACTGCATCCACTGAAAACATTTACACACACTACACCAATTTCTTTGCCTCAAAGAAGCTCTTCAGATGTCTCATCTGCCAGAATCCGATTGCCACTAGGATCAGCGTTTGGACGATGGACCACCACAGGACTCTTTGGTTGGTGCTCTCACTGGTCTGTCTGAAGCGCTCTTCACGATACTGAAAAAGAAAGGTAATAAATATTGGAATCACTGCTACACAAGTAGAATATTAACTTCTAACATAATAAGTAATAGCCAAATTCACTAGGGTGAAAACTGGGAGGCTCACTCTCTGATAGTTCTGCTCCTTCTGGATCTGATCGACCTGCTCCACAAGTTGGCGCACTCTAAGCTGCAGCTCGGTCAGCTTGTCTTTAGCAGCAATCTCTGCATAGTTATTTGCATGTTCGCCCACTTGAATATCCAGGTGAACTCGCTGTAGGAAATATATACATTGTTAAAGTCTGACTGTGATAAAAATTGGTTTCCTAACAGTAACAAATGCTGTTCAATTAGTATTTTAGGCACATATCTAATATAATGATAACAAATGAATTGGTCTCCACTTAATACATTTCTGATCAAATGCCTTAAATACAATTTTGATAACAAATCAAAACATTTTCCCTCTGTATTTTCAAATATAGACATTTCGCAGGATGTATTGTTCCTAGTTCCATTCTGCTTACAATTCAACTCAGTTCATGATTTGATTTAATCACGATCATCAATTTCCCATATGATAAAAGACGATTTTTAAATTCTAACAGGTAAACAATGCAAGGTTAAAAACAAAACCCTTTTAACCCATTTTAATAAATACAACAGTGTCATCTTAAAGTGAAAGTCACAATAAACAATTTAAAAATCTAAATGATCAAATTTTTAAATTATAATAATATAATTCGTCTGTAGGAAACCAACATCAGGACAAAATGCTGACTGATTTAAAGAGGCTGCACATCACAGAATAACCGCAATGTTGCTCAGTAACATGCTAAGGAAACCAAAAAGGTTTGCTTGTCCATTTCTAGATTTGCGATTGTGTTTTTAAAATCCTACATAATACAAAAAACAGATCACGCGTTTGTTCTCTAAGCTTAGTTTGTTCACCATCTGCACCCTCTGGGCCAGTTAATATTTTATCTATCAATTAAATAAATATTTTATATACATAAATAATATATATAAAAACAAGTGTGTTATATATATGGGTATGTATATATTCTTTTTCCTTTTTTGGGCAAGTCAAAAGTCACAGGAGACTTGTATCAGAAACAAAAAAGAGTAAATGCACGCACGCACGCACGCACGCACACGTGGGGGGATATTTCATAATGAATATGAAGCAAATAAAAACAAAAGCATGTAATTCTATTTTGCCAAATGGTAATCAGAAAAGCAAACTCAAGTCAAAGAAAGCTGTTTGATAAGGCAAATGAGATGCAAACTCAACCATCATGATTGAGTAGCAAGTAACATATTCATGGGGTGAACAGAAGCAGGTCAAACTGGATGAGAGTGCCACACATTAACTGTTCAGTAGGGTGTATGGTCACCCAAGACTGTCATAACACACTGACAGTGATGGGGCATGGACAGGATAAGATTGTCCAGCAGTTCTTATGGGATCCTCATCATATTAATTTTGAAATATCCCCTAATTTTTGTGAGCAGTGCATGTATGTATACACCATGAACACAAGGTTTTACTCACAAGCATTCCACCAGCAAACAGGGAGAACTTGGAGGAGTTGGAGTGCAAACAGATTTGATGTTCTCCAGGTGTGTGGGAGGTAAAGGTAAACCTGCCTTCTGACCCATACTGACGAGACAGGATCACCTAGGGTCAAATAATAAAACAGGTATACATTTAGTGTACTTATACATGGTAAGTGGGTGAAAGCCAAGAGAAAAAACATTTAAAAAAACAACATTGAATACATTTAGTGTGCTTTAAAGACAACAGACCTTCTCATCAGGATCTTTAACTTCCACAAACATCCCAAGACCTGGCGTGGCTGGCAAATATGACTCTGACATTTTATCATACAGCTGTGTTCGATAGTTACCTGGAGAAAATGTAAATCGTACAACAGTGAAAGTTAAAAGCCATCAAATTCACATATGATGTGACCATGCTGAGTTTATGATTGTGAAACTACCTTAGTAACGAATTTATGCACCAACTCAGGTGCTTCTAACTATAAGCTGCAAGGAAATATCTATGTTTGCAGCAATTAGATGTGAGACATGCACCTGAAAAGAAAATTAGATGGAGAGCTGTGAAAAATCTGATGTGCCAAATAAATAATTTATATTTTTTTAGAAAATCTAATGAACCCATGATGATGATTAATAAGCCTATTGTAGATATAGGAAATAACAGTGAATGAAAAATTGCATCCTGCAGTCACTTGCATTTAAAAATCAACACAAAATTAAATGTACTTACATTTACGTAAAAAAACAGAAATCATAGATTAAAACATTGCAAAGTATACTGCAATAAATGTACATTTTCACACTACACTCCATGTATCACAATCTGGAGGGTTGCAAATAAAGCACAAATTTACCAAAGTATCAATAATGAGCCAAAACTGATATACATGCCTCTTACATCCAAACAGATGACGTTAGAATGTGCAGGGCAGTGCCTCCGAAAGCAGGGCATTAAACTGGCAATTTTCATGAGGATGATACCCGCGCAAGCACAGCGAGGTTTTCCAAGGTCAGACTGCAACAGTTCTTTGGTTTTGCCTGGTTGCCAGATCTATCACTGAGCATTTATGGGACGCTACCTTCGGCAACGTACAAGTGTGCAGGAGCTACAGGCCCAGCTATGGGCAAATGTGTCCTACTTACTACATTAGTATGCTAATAGAAAGACATTAAGAAATATATTATTATATATTAATATGATTAAAAAGATATATAGAGAATCATGTCCACCAATAGGCACATTACCTAAAAGTAGCCTCTGAGAGCCTTTTCAAAGCACCTTTATGCCCTTTTGTGTCAAGACCCAATATCTAATCAGACCACACCTGTACTTATTTACATATCTGCCTGTGACACGCCGAATTTTGCAGCAATCTGGCATTTTTATCTAGGTGTTTTATTTGTTGTATATCTGAACAAGCATAAATGGATAAAAATATATACTCATATATACTCATAAATGTGTTTTTATACACAATTACTACATGCTACTGAGGCTTATATTATCAACCATTAAGCTTGTTTTGCTACTGCAATAGAAAATCTGTTATCAGAGTCCAACAGATGGAACCAAGACGTGATCAATGAGTTATTAACAGTCCAGGCTTGGATTAATATTTACACATCTTAATAGCTAAATTAATTAATTAATTTTAACAGTACTAAAAAAGAAAGACTATAACGTACAGAGTAACTGCTCGTTTGATTTGTTAGGGGTATGTGTGGGCAGATTGGGACGCAGCCAATGAGCACCTGACAGGCCCTTAACAGGTATTCCAAGAGGTTGTATCTCAAATCGCATACATTCATAGTATACTTAGTTCGAGTACGCGTGACTGTGCTATAGCTAAGGGACTAGAAAAGACGTGTACTATGTACTGACCACAGTCTGCCAGGTGATTTCAGCAAGTCAACTACTAAGTACTAAGTAGCCAATAGCTAGTGCAAAAAGCTCGATTTGAGACAGTCTGGCTAAGTTCATTAACACTTTTGGTGTGTCGGACATCACTTTAAACAACACCAAATTAAACATTAACTGAACAAAACACAGTAAAGCTAGTTCCAAGCGAACCATTCTATAAAAAGTATTTTAACTAACTTCAAAATTCATCCCTCTAATATTAAACTATCGGCTAACCCGATAGCATTACGCCATCTTACCGGGTAGCGCAACTTTACACAACTTTTACTTGACATACTGACCAATTATCATGGTTTCATCCGGAATTTCTTCTATAAAGCATTTCTTCTCGGTCTCGCCGATGTGGAAGTACAGTGCAGAAACGATGCTGGAGGAAAAATAAAAAAATACAACTGTGCCAAACATACACTGCATCCTGAGTCCCACCATGTTACCGACACCAAGAAACACCGCACTGAGTCTGCGCAGAAGCACCAACGCCACGTAAACGCTTGCAGTTTGTTGTCCAATCAAAATCCACATTCAAACTTCTTCGGACCAATAGACGGGAATTTCAGTTTGGCTGGCTATTCTTTTGGGCTGTGTCCCAAATCGCTCACTACGTCAGTATGTTAATAGTAATATTAAGGTTAAGAAAAATAAGTTTACAGTGGAGGGTAACACGGTGGCTTGGTGCAAGAAGCAACAGCAAGAAGATCCCGAGTTCAAATCCCAGAGTGGAGCGGCCTGCGTTCTTTCTATGTGGAGTCTGCATGTCCTACCTG
>JAUZSU010094252.1:0-19976 GCA_034780255.1 Parotocinclus maculicauda
ACCGGCAGAATTTTTTTTTTGTAAACTTGACCAGATCTGTGCACTTGCCACAATTCTGTCTCTGAGCTCTTTGGGCAGTTCCTTCAACCTCATGATTTTCATTTGCATTGACATGCGCTGTGAGGTCTTATATAGACAGGTGTGTGCATTTCCTAATCAAGTCCAAACAGTTCAATTAAACACAGCTGGACTCCAATGAAGGAGTAGAACCATCTCAAGAAGGATTAAAGGAAATGGACAGCTTGTGAGTGTCACAGCAAAGAGTCTGAATACTTATGACCAGTTTCAGTTTTCAGATTTCAGTTTTTCTTTTTTTAAAAATTTACAAAAATGTCTACGTCTGTTTTTTGTCTGATCCACAGTTTCCATACAAAGAAAAAAAGACTTAAACAATACTCAGCAAGTAAAACATGTATGCAAAATGATTAAGAACTATAAGACAGCCAGAGGTTTGCCCAACACCTCTTCTAATCAGTTATCTTTGTTAGTTTAGTAGCACCCACTGTTAACAGGTTCATAATATGAAGCAAGCAGGCGTATAATCTCCATAGAAAAACAGTGGCCATAGAATAGTTTGTACTTAACACCTCAGTGACTCTCAATATGATTTTCTTAGGTTTCCACCTCCCTTATAGGTCAGTCCCTCAACTTCCTGCCCTGCCCTCTAACACCATAAAAGTACACAATGAAATTAACTTTGTAGTACCCTTTGAGATTAAATGCAATGCCATAAGCGAGCCAGTTCTTATTGTTGAACATCAGTACTCGATCTCACAATCATGTTACTTATTCTAATGGAAAGTCTCCCAAAGCAAAGGTTGGGTGTTTCTAGGTTGCAATATTGTACATATTCTCTCCAGAAAGGCAGTATGGCATATATATATAAAAAATATATATGGAATATATGTTTTGAAATATCCGTGGTTCACACTAACCCGCCTCATTTAAAAATATTATACATAGCACTTTTAATTAAAAATTCTTCACGTTCAGTTGCGTTCCCATATGGAAAATAGTATAGTTGTATTGTTGCTGTTATTTCTAAGTCACAATACACAATTTTAGGTTTAAGATGTAGACACAGATAAAAACTACTCTTTATACTACTTAAAACGACTTTTAATAAACGACACTAAGCCCAGAGGATTTTAAATATAGAAGAACTTTGTGGGGGAAACATTGTTGTCAAGCTGAATTCTTAGCCACAGGTTAGTGTGACCAGTCAGTGGTAAATATAAGCTTTAATAATCTTTTAAATGTCTTGTGAAAATAGTAATTTTCAGTATAAATTAAAAACCTTTGTTCTTATGACATTTACAGCCAAAAAAATGAAAGTAGCTTTGATTGTCCATTATTGATGCCTAAACAGAAGCTTTAAGGATTGACAATATACTCAAAACTCAAAATGTCTCTTTTACTGAGTTGTGTGTGGGGTTTGTTTTTGCAGATTAAGTGACAATGTCCTGACATGTTCCAGCGTGTCTGTATCATTAAAGCCATCGGTGTGCTACTAAACATTTATGTCAGTTGTTGCTAGGAGCAGTCGTTAATCATACGTTACACATACTGTCCACAGGTGACTTCTACTGTCTGTCTGCAGTGTAAATGAGAAACTGTTAAATTGGTTTAAAGTCATTACCTAGAGTACTCTCCAATTCACTGCTTCACTAAGTATAAATTATAATCCTATAATAATTAGTCTAAATAAAACCTGCTATATTCTCTATAGACTTCCTTTCACAGCATGAAACGCTGAAGATCTTATACAGTTATTATTAAAACAAACATTTTTGATTGAAGAAGGTAATGCCATGCTGACCCCTAAAATAACCCAAAATAAACGTTGTTTAAACGTTGTTTATTTTATTTAATCTGTGTATTTCTGATGGCATGTAATACAAAATATGTTTTTAATTGATACCAGACATGAACAGTGATTATAGATCACCTTTTTAATATCTCTGGAGGTCATTAAATGATTCTACATTATTGGTTTGGGATTGTTGGGATTTGTTATCTTTTGATTAAACTGAACTGATAATGTCTGCACTGAGCAACAGTAGAGTAAAGAAACAGTGCATTTTCAGGTTCTTTTTAGTATTAACATTAAAATTATTATAGGTGACTGGTAGTGTTTTTAGAGTCTTTAATATAAGTGTTTTCAAGCATGCGTTTTAACCCTTATACTTATAAGTGATAAGAACCACATAGACTTTCTATTCTTCTTATGGTTTTGACTATGGAATTGCCTCTGCTTGGGCCTCTGTTTCCAGCCCAGAATTTCATACTCTCACCCACCCCCAACCATGATCGGCTATCCTAATGACTGTCATATAGATTTATTTGTTCTGTCTTTCCTGAAGCACATCCTCTGCCTCAAGCAGTCAACGCTAGGTGCTTCCAGAGTTTGGGAGACCACTTTATGCCTCTATTACCTTGGCTCTATTTTTTTTTCCACTCTGGAACAGCTTGGGACATTTTGGTTATTTATCTCTTCTTTTAATGGTGGCTGAAATTGTTTTGTATCTTCTTGCTTAATTTTCTTTGTGTTTTTCTAGACAAGTACTCAAACCAAGTGGTGTATTCTTTCCCATATGAGTCTGGTTTCTCTCAAAGTTTCTTCCTTATGTGTCTCAATGTATTTTCTTTGCCGTTTTTTGCCTCTAACTGCTCTCTTGCGGATTAGATTATTTAATTAGAGCTTATATGATAAGGTTTAAACTGTACAGGTATGCGCTGTTTAATGTCCATCCCATGAAAGTCTGTTCGCTTTAATGGCTGAGCACTAGAGCCCTTGTACAGTAACTCATTATTTTTTCTCCCGTCTTGTTTTGTAGACATAAAGATATTGTAAAGCTGCTGAGAAGAACTGGAGCCCATTTCTCTCAGGATGAATTGTATGACATTGGAACAGAGCTGTGCAGGTGACATGCTTTCTACTTCCTTGTTCTGCATTCACGCAGGTCTGACTAGTCATTCAAGGCTTTCGCCAGGTTTTAGAATGTTCCCCAACTACATTATATGCAATTTTTAGGTATTTATCTTCTAAACATAAGGGATAAAACATTTAGTTTTTCGTAACGATGTTATTCCATGTGATTCTGAGAAGAGTGTCCAAGCCATTTTCCTTTCAGGAGGAAAGTTATTGCTTTTGGCTGGTCTAGTAATGGGAAACCTTAAATTATTGCCTGAGTTAGAGTGAGCATTTGGTGTCATCAGAAAGGCTGAAGTACTTGATATATAGCATATGGTCAGAAGAATTCTTGTGAATGAAGCGAAAAAAGATTTTAAGTAAAGTATCAGTGAAGTCCTTTCATGCTTGCTAGCTAGGTGACACACAAACATTCAGTGGGCCACTTTAAAGACACAAGTTAACCATGCATATGTTTCAAAAACAAAAGGAAACTACAGTACCTGGAAGAAACCCAGACAGACACACGGAGAACATGCAAACTTCAAACAAAAAAATCAAGACCAGGCCAGTGATTAGCCTAAAGTAATCGCACATTTCAGAGTTCTTACCAAAACACAGAAAGTGAAATGTTACTTTGAGGAAGACATGAGTGATACTTTCTCATTCATCTAATTAAAGTTGCCAAGTCTCTGGGTTTTGATCATATGTACCAGTTGTGAACTTGTGTGTCCAATTTCCTTTCCTGATCTGAAAATGCCACTGAAATGTAATGTGGTAGAACTGTTTTCTCTGTTTCTGGAGTGATATGAAGTGAAATGCAAAGAAGTATGAGTGCTAAAACAGAAGTAAACAAATATAAAAACTTGACTTAGTGAGGACGGAACAGACATGGACAAACGTTAGCCTATGGCACAAAGAACAAAGTGCAAAGCACGAGCTTGTGGCTTCGAGCACACAGCACAAAGATCAAAGCTCACAGTGTGAAATAATGTTCAAAAGCACACAGTACAACAAATTGCGCAGAAAGTAAATACATTGCTCAAAGCACAGAGCACAACATTCAGAAACCTCAGCTTTTAAATATAGTGTTTAAAGAGAAACACTTTGGTGGCACGGTACTCTGCAGTGCATGGTACATGTCAAGTGCAGCCCACTGATGAGCATAAATCCAGTTCAGCTGTTAGAACTCTGGCAAGACTGAGTACTCCTGGGTTCTGCAACAGCAGACTGTGCAGTGGGGGCTGGATTAGAAACGCGTGGCATGACGTGTATGGGCATAAAGTCAGGCTATGTTGTGACAGGTTTGGGATAAATACGTAAATCTGGCTTTTTGTCAGTGCTGAGTTCATTAGCCATCATTCAGTTGGGACACAAATATTGGCAACAACCACATTTTGACAGGAATATTTTTGGAAGTGACAATAATACATTTAATAGACTTCATAATAAACTGCTCACAAAAATTAGGAGATATTTCATAATGGGATATTTCATTTAAAAAAAATTAGTGAGCAGTATAATATTTAATAGACCAAACGTGTTTATGATTATAGGCCTTTGTGTTCAAATGCCATAAAGACACCATATATAACGTTCATAAATGCTTATATGTTTGTGTTTGAACTGTAGCCTGGCAGCAAGCGCAGACTTGGAGGGCCTGGAGATTTGGCACTTAGCTGGCGCAGATCTTAGTTTGCAAAGTTTTAATGGGCAGATAGCCATAGAGGTGGTAAGTGAATATTATCAGATCTTAACAGCATGTAGTTCTGTATACATGAATCATACATATACCTACAGTAACATGTACAGCAGTTTGCAAAAATCTTTCAATTTGTTGTTTTAGCAACTGTTTAATGACCATGTCAACGATTTTAAACTGGTCATTTTACTTGTGCTAAAACAATAGTATATTAAATATAAAGACTAAGTACAGTACATAGTCATAAACCTTTCAGTCGCATTTACAATACCTAATTATGCAGTATGATTTCTAGTAAGTAAATCTTAGTGTTTCATTTCACAGGCAAGTCAATGTGGCCATGAAGACGTGGTGCAGTTTCTACAGCAGAGTGCTCAATTTCGAGCCCAGGTAAAAAACTCACACAGAACATACTGTAGCATGATATGAGTCACTGCAACAAATAAAGTTTACTGAAGTGTCGGACCTGAGTTTGATTACTAGTTTAATCTGTTGTACTGTATTCTGCACTATGCAGCATGAGGATGACATGGTTTATGAGGTGAACTATTGTTTTTACTTGTTGGAACCATTTACTTGTCAGAACTATTTGTTTTTACTTGCCACTTTTAACACGAATATCCATCTTTTGATGTTACACTCTTGCCAGAGTATATGTGAAACATTTCCCAATAAACTGTCCCATGAGCAGTGTTGTAGTACTCTAGTCCAGTCTAGTCTAGACCATAAACGAGTGGTCTCGGTCTTATTTGGACTCGCTCTCAGAGTAAGGTATACTCTGAAATTGTTGAAGCGACCAGCTAAACCCAGTGCATCTGTCTGAGGATTTTTTTTGGTATTATAATTGAATATCAACGGTTCATTCAAACAGAATAACTCAATCTTGGCTCGCAGAAAAAAAACGTTCTTGTCATTCAGTATCCAATCCATGATCATGTTTTTTTTAATTATCTGATGTTAAAACTTTGTCTTCACCTGCTTGATTTACCATGTCTGCAAAATCTGGAACTATTAGTAATATTATTGGTTCACATTTAATAATAAAAATGGATGGAATGGATGTTGATGCTTTGTTCAGTTGACTTCATGTGGTTACTTCTGATTAAATTTTATTAAATATTGATTAAAAAATTTTATTCTATTCTTGTATAATGGAAAAAAAAATAATGTCTCAGTCTCGGCCACTCCCATTCCTCGAGTACTACAAATCTTGTTCTTGACTTGGTCTCTGTGTGTCCTGGTTTTGGTTTTGACTCAGAATCTGCTCTAGTGATCTTTACTACAACACTACCCATGACCCATGAGTGTTTTCATGTCTGTGTGTTGTGGCATGTGCAGTGTTTTTCCTTCCATGTCTTTCCAGATTACAATTAATATTTTTTATATTGCAGCCAGCATTTGATGAAAGTGAAGAGGTAAAAACTTCATTTTGCTTTTGACTGTGCTAATTTACAGCTGCAACCAGTATTTCATAACATTTGTCTTACAAATAAGATTTAACTTGCAATATGTTTTGACAATTTGTCTTACCCAATATTGCCGATGGCAACTCACTATGTAGTCTATATGTGTGGACACCTTCTTAATTAAATGATCACCATATCCAATGCCAGCTCTAGTGGTGTAAGGCACACCACTATTTAATTTTGGAGCGGAGAAGCCATGTTCTTATGAGTGACTAATCAGTCTGAACTAGTCTGCTGGAATAATCGGTGTTTCACAAATGCTAGCTGAGTGCTACTAACTCAAATATAAAGTGCCAATTATAAAATGAGTCTGAAGGTGTTTTTTTCCATTATTTGGGCTGAGACAGCAGACAGTGAAATTCTATGGATTTTAAACTTTTATAAGCTTATGGTAAGATTTTCAGAGTGAACCATAATGCCAGCCTTATTACTGATTGAAGCTGTAAATAAGCAAGTATAAACTCCACTGACTTTGACTTTTTTGATTGCGCAGTTCTTGCTGACTGTTCTCTGGCCTTGCTGTTGCACTTCATTCTATTATTATTGAAATAAACACTGTTCCAGCTTCAAACATGGACGTACATTCCGTGGACGTACAAATTGTATATAATGATGTGTCTGCATGCATAAGTGTTTGCATCTGTTAAAACGCTTGATTCAAGCAACTCTTCCTGGACTCTTGCATGTGATTGGTCTGCACAACATAACCCAACATGTATGTCATTTGGCTTTGAAAATGGCCGTCTTTTGTAAGCTGATGAGCCAAAATATTATAGAATATATAGTATACTTATAGGAATAACAAATGGCATTGATTATATTGTTACAAATGAGGATGCAAGGTTTGGGATATGTTAGACAAATGAACAGTTGGTCATCTTGTTATACTTGTTGATTGCTGGAGAAATATTCAGGTAAAAGTTATGAACCAAAAGACTTTCAAAAAGACCAAATTGTTTTGAGAAGTAGACTGGATTGGTGCATTTCCAAAATGCCAGTGACCCAATGAGTGGCATACCGCAGTCTGGCAGCAGTGTATAGGAAAGGTTGTCTTATTTGGACAGACCTGACAAAAAATCCCGTGGCTTAATGCTGGTGTACAGTACTGGGCAAAAGTCCTAGACCACCTTTAGATTACATACACCATTATTTCAGAAATGGTATAATCATTCATTCACTTATTCACTTAATACTGGACTTGGTCAAGGTGGCACAGGGCACAAGACAGCATGAAACCTAGACAGGGCACCAATCCACTCGCACAGCAAGACCAATTTAGTGTAATCATTTAACCTAGAGCATGTCTTTGGATTGAGAGGAAACAAGCGCCCAGAGTCAACCCATGCAGACAGGGAGGACCCAGCCTGCTCCACCTGGGATTAAATACAGCACTTTCTTACTGTGTCAGTGCTACCCACTGTGCCACCCACAATGGTATAATGACAATACATAATTGTTTCTCTGTTTTTTTACTACAGTACAATCAGAAAATACAGGAAATTTGTAAGAAGTACAAAAAAACTGAAAAAGTACAGAAAAAAGTAGCTTCTATATGATGCAGTGGTAAATGTAGCGCTCACAAAAACACTGGAATATTCCCAAAATTTTGTGTACAGTGTAATTAGTGTGAGCTCCCTTTACACTTGAGCAATATCAGCATCTGGCAGCTTAATTGGGGTACCAAATTGACCCTTCTACAGTTTGAAGAAGCTTGGTCAGAAATATTCTTTTTGAATATAGCAGCAAAGAAACCACTTTTTGAGAGAAGAACAGTGTGCAGAGGATAAGATGTATGCTTAAGCTAATGATGACTGGAATGAAGATCATTAGAAAAAGGAGTATGGAAATCATAGGTGGAAATTTTTGGGTTGTCAACAATATATTATATATGGACGTTATACCATTGCTAAAACCACATATCTAATGGTGGCCTAAGAGTTTTGCACAGTTCTGTATTTCACAATACACATTATCGCAACATGGTGAGTATGGCGTGCTAACCCAGGTCCAGTGCCATTAGCACCCACAATGGAATTGTTGGAACGTCAGAAATGGACTATAGGCATTTAAAAGGGTTTCCTGGGCCAAATATTTGTGTGGACAGCCTGGTACGTGTGCACAATTTGCTCGGGGAAGTGATGATACCAGGACGCACTGTGGAAAGAGGACAACGCGATGGAGAGATTTTGACTCTATCAGCAATATTCGGCTGAAAACCCCATTCAGGCAGACGTACAACCTTCCTAAATAATATTGTAATCCAGGTGCTCATAGGTATTGGCTTATCTGTGTATATTTAGATGCCCAAAACTTTCATGTTTATTTTTTTCTTCCATTTTTGTAGAATGGTGAATTCATCAATTTCACAGCATGTCCTCAACCGTCTTAAGAAGATAATCTCGCTACCACGGATGCCAGTTCTATCCTTCCCTGCTGTTTTTAATGTGGTTATTATTGTCTTGTGTAGTTCTATTAGAACAACTATTGTCAGCCAGCTATATGTCAGGAATCTTCCTTAATGAGATGGCATGAGAAGAGGAACACGTGGAGGAACCTGGCTTATAATGCAACACAACTATTGGTTTTATGTAATAGTGTGATTATACTAATTTTAAGCAAATAGTGCTGTCTGATATACACACAATGGTAGGTATGAGAATATTGTGAGTAAGTTGTGTATTATGCACATGACGCAAGACGGGTTGTAACTATTCATTCTAATTCTCTTGTTTAAAACTCGATTTGGCTATGTGTGATGCCACGTCATGTTTTATGTCTTTAACTGTAATTTAAATTATAAGCCATTTTTATCCAGCCTTTGAGACGTCCATATGTAGAAGCAATCTTAGCCAATATTTAAGAAATGGTGATTGATCTTTAATCATTTTGAGTGCAGTAGATATACTTTGGGAAGATTAAAGTGTTATTGTTAATTGTTTGATTCACAAGGATAAAAGCAGTATTTGTGCTTATGTTTGAGAACTCTTTCAAATCAAATGTGCTGTTAAATCATATCTAGGTTAATCAGGGTAGCCTTATATCTCGTCAGAATGTCATGCAATAAGTGTATAAGACTTTAAATACACTGATCACAAAAAATAAGGGGATATTTAATTATCGGATATTTCATTATGAAGTATCTGCTATTTTTTGTAAACTATATAGATGGGTTCCGATAGCCAGCACTACTCTAACTTTTGCTGAGTTGCATATGCTCATGTAAACTGCCGCGAATGTCTTGAGCAATAAACATACTGTGAGTATCAATAAATCAATTTTTCTTTAAAATGACATAAAAATGATGAGATTTACAGAAGCACAATCACGTAGTATTACTGTTTATCAGATCATATTTTTTTACGTATTTTGTTCAGCGATTGGCACCGTTAATAATAGTGAGTAAAAGGTTTTAAAAACGTTTTTTTTACATTTTTGACTACCTAACATTGTAATTGAAAAACAGTTACCCTAAAGATTTCTTTTAATTAAACTATTTTAATAAAACCATGTCAAATAACTGACATTCTGATAAAAACGTAACATCAATATTTTTTCCCCCCATTTGAAACTACATTTACGTCATTTAGCAGATGCCCTTATCCAGAGCAACTTACAATTAATACAGTTTTACAATCCAAGCATTACTCAGGGACCCAACTGTGGTAGCTTGGCAGAGGAGGGATTTGAAACCTGGACTTTCTGGTTCATTGTCTAGTACCTTAACCACTAGGCCACCACAATCCCAAACTATTTTTTGTCATGAGCTATTGTTGGTGGTCATTCCTGACTTTTCACTGCGCTAGAAATGAGGTGTCTCAGACCAAAAATTCTGAGACCAATAGTAATTGATCAATGCAAAAATTAAACAAATAAAATGAGACAATTGTTTTGAATTTCATAAATCAAGCTGTGTCTGTTAAAACCTGAGCTACAAGTCTTCAAATATTCAATCAGATTCTACCACCATACCAGTGAATTGTTTGGATGGCAAGCCTTTTTTTTTTCAAGTAGCCAATTTATACGTTGTTTGCTACATGATACTAAAACCTTGTGCATGTAACAGTAAAGTAACCAAAAAACAGCCAAATTTTAAACCAAAAACAACCTAATGCCCACTTTTAAATATGATGGAGGATCTGCGATGCTGTTTTTCTCCATTTTCCCTGGGAACTGGTTTAGGATACATGTCATTAAGGACCCAATGGACCCCGGAATTTTAAACAATAAGCATAGAAAATCATAAAAGATGGCTCATGAAGGATCATGATTCTCATCCTACACTAGAGCCACATATAAATAATGACCACAGAGATTTTTGACCTGGCCATGACAATCCCCTGGCTTAAAACCAGTTAAAAACCTGCAGTGCAAAGTAATTAAGCACATTAAAACACTTCCATTACCATTTTAACCACTCTTTATGTTTGGTGTCATTATTCTGGAGCTTACTGTATTTATGCTGTGTTTTGCGAGTGTCCCTACATTGTAATACCTAGGAAAAATGAATGGCAATATATAATTGTTAATATTGTTGTTATTGTTGTTCTGTTTGCACATATTGACTCTGTTATGCATGTGGTTTGTGTTCAAATTGTAATGATTAATTTCAGTATGCCGTTTTGTCTAATGTTAAGCACAAACATGGAAATAAATCCTGTAAAATTTAACAGATGGCTTTGGCGTATTGACACATGCACATTTTGATTTACACTGAATCATTGTTTAGAGGTACTCGGGTGGTGCAGTGGTAATTCACTGTCCCATCGCCACGGAAACATGGGTTCAATTCCACGCAGATCACCTGCAAAGTCAACGACAGGCACAAGTTTACATCAACAGTAAAGATTATATTGAAGGTAGTCATATGTTTCACTCGGATCAGGGCCAATTTAGCATAATCAACTAACCTAAACCATGCATTTGGACAGTATTAAGCCCAGCATGAAATTTTCAAATTATGGCAGCAGCGGAGAAGTAAAGAAGTGGTAAGCAGGGAACATTGTTTAACACAAAACAGAATATGTTTTTTAAATTTTTTAACATATCATGTTCAGGGTTATCCTCAGAGATCAATGTTGCCTGAATGAGATGCAAGTGCATCACAAGGCATGGTAGATACATCCAACACAGCCAGAATGCACCGGTGGGACTTAAAGCCATGTCCCTGCATTGGTAAACTAGAGTCTTATTATCCAGTGCTGGATAATGAAATAATTATTCATTGATTCATTATTTGCCTTATATGTGTAATCTTGCTTAGGGTTGCTGGAAAGCAGATGACACAAAGTGAGAACAACCCTAGACAGGGTGTAAATCCGTCGTAGGGAACTGGCACTCAGAACACACACACACACACACACACAATAAGAGCACTTCGGAAACACCAATAAATATAACGTGCATGCTTTTGGATTGTGTGTGGAAACTGAAATACCTGGTGTAAACCCACACAGACATGAGGATTACATGCAAATTCCAACAAGTGGAGTTTGAGGTCAGAAGTGAACTGGGGCTGGAGCTTTGAAGAGACTGTTCTTACTGATGCCCTGCTGTACCCCCTTAATTGAAAGTAAAATATTTAATATTACTACACAAAAAAGACTGACCTATCAGCTAAGGAACTGGACTATGGACCAGAAATCCCCCCTTTGCCAAGATTCCACTGGGGGTTCCTTAACCCACGACTGCAAAGTTGTATGGACATAGAAGTTGTAAAATGATTTTGATAAACAAACAGACCAAAAAAAAAGATTCAGATTATTCTGGGAATAATCTCATGTCTTCCTCCGCCCATATTGTGAGAATGCATTGCTATAGACCAACATGATACGTAAAAGGAATAGAGAGTGATTACAATGTATTATTTCTCACTGATTGACTATGACGGAGTTTCTATTGAATCAGGAGTGATGTTTGTGGCTTTTGCATGGTTGAATGGGAAGTTCGTGTTTGGGGAGTAGGTGCCGCAGGAAGCAAGGAGAGCCGGTCCAACCTGCAATACCTTCATTCCTTCCCGTCTCAGTGAATAGGGCTTGTATGAACATTACCCTCAGCTCTCAGTATAAAAACTCTGCGCGCTATTGGCTCACTTTAATCGTTGGCATGAAGACTCCGAACTACACCTCTCCTTTCGTCCGCTCTTGGCCTCACCAGTTAACCTTTCTTCTCTCGGGACTGAAACGCAAGAACTCACTCCTGCACCCACGGTAAGACCTGTGCTCCGTCCCAAACTTCGCTCACTATTGGACGAAATAGACTCTTAAGACGTTTAGTATGGTGGGATGTGGTTCTGGAAGTAGCCCATGCATGGAGACTGTTCACCCTGGCGCACCTTTACTATCCGGAGTTTATTTGGTCTCTCTGGTGCAGTGGTTCTTAACAGTTCAACAGTTCTAACGAAAAATTGTGAAATGTTTAGGACCACTTGATCAGGCAGATGCTTTCAGTGATGCAGGACGGAACCCTTGTTTTTACCCTTTTACTTGGGAGTGGGATGTGATGCTTGAGGTAATTTATAAAGCTGCCGATGAAGGAAATGTGGCATAATTTGTACTGTTTAAGAAGTTAAACTTTCACCTGGTGGATGTAATAATTTGTAATCACGTTATCGCGTTTATTTATATAACAAATACGTTGTATTATTAATGGAAATAAACTGTTCATGCAGAAAGAAACTTTGAGTGAGTGTAGTGTTCTCGTCGTTTTACCGTATTCCTACTTCGTTCTTCCTTTTTTCTTACTCCTTTCTTTCCTTTCTTGAATTTGATCATCTAGCAGATGCGAATTAAAACCAATACCATTTTACATTCCAAGAAACTGTGTCCTAATGGCCTTGCTCGAGGACCCAGCAGTCGCAGCTTAGTAGAGGTTACATTTGAACACTGGGCCTTCTGGTTCTTAGTCACTTAAACCTATAGTCTTCTTACCTTTATTGCTTCAATGACATATTTTGTTACCGAGTAACGACTGTCTTTTGTAATCACTGCATTTTTTACTCCTCTAATCTCTCACGCCCTTATGCACCACAGGTCGACTAAGGGAAGGGCAAAGCAGAAAGACACCGATTTCTCACTGGTGTTCAGACTGTGTTCTTTGTGACTGTGTGCTCTCCGTGGTGCTGAATATATGTTTCCTGCCCACATTTAAGTTATTTTTATTTTGTAACTATCAATTGAAATATATACTTTGTTGCAAAGTAGTTTTCCAAACAATTGGCAGCCAGATGCAGCAATAGCAAAGGAGTAATTCTCTAAGACGAGCAAGATCAAACAAAATAATTTCTTAGGACTATTTGGTCAAGGAACCCTTGCAATGAAAAACACACGTCACATCTTAAAATAAAACGATTTTAGAAAAGTCATTTTTTTTTATTTCCTCTTTTTAGAGTCAAACAATCATTATGTGACGTTAAATCAATCACTGTGGCTTAACTGACTGTTTGGTTTTAAATACCATTAAACATTGTTATATGTTTTTTCATTGCTAGGGCTTAAACATAAATCATTGCGATGATATGGGATATCCACTTCATAATGTGAATAAGGGTCTTTTAAAGTAATAAAATAGTTTAGTTGTACTCCAACCGTTGTCTCTACAGCATCTTGGAATGTGGACGCCACGGGTGTCCATTACAGGTGAGATGAGGTAGCAGGTGGCTCTGAATGAAGCATGCATGGTCAAAAATTAGAATGAAGAAAGAAGTGGTGAAGGACGTCCACCAGCCTGACATCGGGCCACATACTTAAAATGTTAAACCGCTGGTTTGGAAATGTAAGTCATGGTTAGGTAATAATGGGAACAAATTTATAAGAGGTTAACCCATCAGTTCTCAGTTAAAAGGCAGATGAATATTATTACCCCACCTGGGCAATTCGTGCCAGTTAAATCATGTAACCGTTTTACTCTAAGAAGGCCTACTTCCTGTTATGAGTTAAACTGACGCAAAACAAAGATGAAATAATCGATTCTGTCATTTTACTGCAGTGTGCAACAGAGAAATAACACATTGTTAGAACACTAAATTATGTTCACGGTGAAATACAGAATTTGCCCACCTTTTCTTCACACCTACTGACTGACTTAGTACAAATGATTTACGGTCCCGGTCTTAAAAACGTCTAAGCGTGACAAATGCACAACAGCGAGGCCAAGCAAATCAATAATTGCAATTATTACATCAAATCATTACATCAGATTTCATTAGGGCCCGACAACATAAAGAGCAGAACTCCAACTCATTTTGTTACCAACACGGTGACGCTAAGTGACGAAGTGCAATAATATCTTACCATTCATCATTTCCTTACAGACTAAGCAGAAAATAAAGCAATTAGTAAACAAATCCATCGGGTGAGCTGGATCTTGGGCACATGGGACGAGGCTAAAGAGATTCCTCATGAATTGTAAATAAGGTTCCAGATTTAATAGGATTGATTTGTCAGACAGATGAACAAAATAAATAGCAAATGTCAAATTATCAGTCATTACACCTTATGTAGTTATGCCTCCTTTTTGGACATGTACAATATGTAGCCAAAGGTTTGTGGACACCACAGTAATTAGTGTTCTTCTTTATTTCAGCCACAGTAACTGCTAATAGATTCACAATATGAAGTATAAGTCATAGAGAAAAAATAATATAAAATTAGGGTTATACTGAGAACCGCAGTGGTTCTAAGTAGGGCATTATATATTCACCAGCAAATCAGTTTAAAACTTTCTGTCCTGCCCTTCCAAAAACAAAGTCCATAAAGGAATAGATGTCTATGGAAAACTTGACAGATTTGCACTGAATCTTGACTTTAGCTCCCTTCAATACCACTGAAAAAAACTGAAACGGTAACTTTGAGGCAGGGTTTATTGTAAAACAAAAAAATCATTTTGCACAAGGGGAGAGGAATCCCCCGTTTTGGGATGTAGTTTTCTGATTTTGGGTGTCCAGAAACATTTGTCTACATAGTGCATCTTTAAAAACCTACAATCGATTAATTATAATACTTATTCAAAGGATGGTTTCCGTAGTCTTGATTACATCCAGAATTCCAAATTCGCAACAACAAAGCTTTAAAGCGCGTTTAATTAAATCCTTACAAATAGAAAATATTCTGAATATAATAAACGCAAGACGTGTGCATGCACCAAGCATCGCCACTAAACTCACATTAGTGAGTGTTTGTAATGAATTATTCATGAACCCAACATGCAGTCGGTAGCTTTCTTTTTCCGAAAATGTACTAGATCTCAGTGGTGCGCCTTTTAGCACCGATATTGCCTAAATACGTCTTGATACGGTTTGGTGATGGCGAGCAGGGATAGTGAGTGAGGTGGAGAAGGAGGAGGTGGGGAGGGGACTGGGGACATGGGGACATGTCAGCCCTCTTAATGAGAAGCCCGGAGCGCTTTGCCTACACGCGTGAGGGCACCAGATGTCGGGTCGTGCTCCCCTGAGAACTACACGCTCGGAATTTCATCAGCGCACGGGGGGTGACCCTGCCCCATCCAGCGCCTGCGCGTGCTAAATCACCTTTACAACGGATTGCAATCATCAGGTCCTAAAACACTAACGTATGAGTGACCTGCACCCACCTTACAGAAGTCACGAACTAACCCGCACTGTCATTTCAGAACGAATTGGCTGTGTGTGTGTGTGTGTGTGTGGTTGTGTGTGTGTAAAAGGGTGTAAAAGGGTGTGGTGGTAAATATTTAAAGGTGAGGAGGTGCCACAATAATGCAACAGGGTGTACAGTGCTTACCTGTACAAGTAGAAAACTAGAAAAACTGCTCTAATATGTACTATAGTGCTGTACTACTGTATAATAATATAATATAATATCACTTTATTAGGTATGCCTTTTTGTTTCTACACTAATTTTCCATTTATTCAGCTCCATTTACAGTCATACTTACAGACTGTTGTAGATCTCTAAATGTGTTAGTCCCCTTTACTTCCCCCTTTACTGTGCTCTCATATAACCAGGACCACCACAGAGTAGGTACGATTTGGATGGTAAGGCCAGGCTTTTTTCATAGCTTGTTCCTCGGATGTCCCTACTTAAGAATATACTGAGGAGGGAGGAAAAGCATAAAAATAAATCTTTATTTTTCAGCACTTTTCAATTTCTCGAGGACTATGTGGAATCAATACAAGGAAGGAGGAAGAAATAAAAAAAATTTAAAATTTAAAAATAAAATGTATTTAACCTACAATCAAATTCAAATGAATCTGGAAAAAAGAATGAACAGAAGAAAACCGTTGGCGGAAAAAGCTAAAAAATAATACATCTTTTTTTTTTATTTCAACCATTGGTGTTGCGGCGGATCCGAGAAATAAACAAAACATTTTTTAATTTTTTTTTTGTATTCTTCAAATATGATTGTCGGCGGATCCGCAAAACAAGCAATAAAAAAAGTTTGACCTAAAAAAGATTCTCAGCACTGTGACATTTGTGGTGGTGGTGTGTTAGTAAATGTTTTGCTGGCATGATTGTCTCAAACACAACACTGCTGCTGGAGTTAAACACTGTGTTTATTCACTGTGCATTCTATTATACATCTGCCATATTGCTTCACTTTGTTAATGTAATTCAAAGACAGCATCTCATATATTGTTGCAATACTATACATTTCAATAGTACATTTCAATATTTTTTATTATTTTTTTTATTATTATTATTATTATTATTATTATTATTATTATTATTATTATATACAGGCAACACGGTGGCTCAGTGGGTAGCACCACTGCCTCACAGAAAGAAGATCCCAGGTTTAATCCCAGGGTGGAGCAACCCGAGTCCTTTCTGTGTGGAGTCTGCATGTCCTCCCCCTGTCTGTGTGGGTTTACTCCAGGTATTCCGGTTTCCTCCGACAGCCTTCTCACAAGACATGCGCGTTAGGTTGTTCGGTCACTCTAAATTGGCATTGATTCAAGGTCATAATGGCCTGCCCGCCTAGCCAGCGGGGTGGCATAAAATAATTTCTTAAACTCCACTGCAGTGGTGTGGCCACCGATAGGAGTGTGACAAACTGGTTGGTTAGGGTGATCTAGGTGATTATTATATACAAACAAGCAACTCTTTTTAAAAAAGATGCAGAAGACTTGCTTTAGGTTTTTGAGATTATTAGGTAAGCATTAGGTGTAGCATAATTTAGAATTGATTACATACAATATTATGTCAGTAAAAAGTCCCCACAATGACAGAAAGACAAAAAATGAGCGTGCATGCGTGTGTGCCTTTGTACGACCAAATCTTACAGTGTCCATGGTGAGACCTGTCAGCAATCAGCACTGCCACTCCCCTTCACGACACTTCATAGAAGAAACAAGTTTATTACGGTCATAATGACCACCTGCTTATCTACAACCAAGTCCTCTGTGCACACTAGATAAGAGGGTTTTATTAACAGAGCGGCGGTAATGTCCTGCATTCAGTTTACAAAGAGCAGCATATAATCGACTTAATCAGACTTAATAAGATTCAGATAGAAGGCCCTAGATTGCAGCAAGAACCGATAGCTCAAAGCAAGGAATGCTTTTATGTCAGGATAAAGTCTGAGAACTGGATTAATCTTGACATGAAACCACCTCAATCTACCGCTGCTGTAGAATACTCTAAACTGGGGATCTGGTTTCAGCATTTACATAAGCTAAAAGTAATCTATACTGCACACAGAGTCCAGCCCCATTTCCTATAAGTCAATACTTTGCAGGGGGATCAAAAGAATAATCAAACATTTATGAGGACTGTGCATTCTTAAATGGCAGCCACACACACTACACAAACACTAAAACATACTGTATATGAATATCCTTGTTCCCCAAGGTAGATGCAAATGCACCCTTTGGCACAAGAGTGGTCCCCAAGTATACACAGCTAGGCCTTGTAGAAACTCATAATGTAAAAACGGCACATAATAGGCAGGACAAAAACATTATAATGAAATTCTAATGAAATAAACGGCAGAGATTGTAATAAAATCCTCATCCAATAATGAAATAATGTTTCTGCTGTTACATTAAGTGAGCAACAATAATGCAATAATGTAATCTAATAAAAATGGTTGACGTTCATAGACTTAATTGTCTTTTTATCCATGTCGTGTTATGTACTGTAATATCATGTTTAACCAATGTTCTATTTTAACTTAAAAGACATATTAAACAATATGTTTGGATGAAACTAAGAAAAAAACATTATTCTTTCAGCGCATTTAAAAACATTCAACAATCAACAGAAAATAATATATTAGCCACAATTTTTAACAGCCTCACTGGGTGTCAACTAAATAGATCCTCAATGCATGTCAAAATAATTAATTAATAAATTTAATATTGTGGCAAATATACTTTCTTGAGTCCAACATAATCTCCATAAGTAAAACAACAGGTTGATTCAAGTAGATAATAGTGTTTATAATGAACTTGACTAATTAATTTAAAACAAAAAAAACAACAACAAGAAAAACAAACCTCAATAATGATCATAATCAATTCGATGTCTTTCACCCTTCTCAGCACAATCTACGTTCTTATTCATTTGGAATTTTAACCAAAAACCTTCCCTGATTTTTTAGCATGATCTATTCTGCATCCAGTACTGTGAGTGTCCTCTTCCTTGGACATATCCAGATGGTCAGCAGATGAATCATGTATAAACACCAGCCACTTGACCTTCCTAGTACTGGGTTGGTTGCAGATTTGTCGTCTGCTCATCCATGATGTTGCACCACATCCAAAACGGGCTCTGTTGGATTAAGATCTGGTGACTGTGGATAATGCTTGAGTACAGTGAACTCATTGTCATACTCAATAAACAAGTTTGAGTTGATTTGAGCTGCGTGTCATGACACGTTATTCTGCTGGAAGCAGCCATTAGAAGATGGTACACTCAGGTCATAAAGGGATGGACATGATCAGCAACTATACTCAGGTAGGATGTAATGTTTAAACAATGCTCACTTGCTCTTAAGGGGCCCAAAGTGTACCAAGAAAAATATTTCCACACCATTACACTACATAAACTTTGAATACAAGGCAGGACGGAATCATGTGTTCATGTTGTTTATGTCAAATTCTGACCTTACCATCTGAATGTTGCAGCAGAAATTCAGAAAAAAAATTATTTTTCAGAACTTCTGTCGTTCATTGTTGAGCTCATGCAATTTGTAGAGTCAGTTGCCTGATCTTTGCTGTCAGCCCTGGCACCTGGTGTGCTCTTCTGTTGCTGTAGTCTGTCTGCTTCAAGGTTTGCCTTGTTGTGCAAATGCTCTTTTGGATGCTTCGGTTTTAATGTGTAGTTATTTGATTTCATCACTCACCTCTCTTCATCATTCTGATACGCAATTTGAACTTCAGGTCACCATGCCTAAATCCACGAAATTGATGCCATGTGATTGGCTGATTAGGAATTTACATCAACAAGTAGTTAAAATGTGTACCTAATAAAGTGGCTAGTGAGTGTACAGGGGTTGGACAATGAAACTAAAACACCTGGTTTTAGACAAAGGCTTGGCTATAGCAGCCTGGCTGTGTATATTGACCCTGTGGATCCCGACGGACAGACCTGGTGGAAACAGGAGAGTTGATGTGCACATTTAATTCTACCATGATTTGGGCAGCCGTGGTTTGATGTTTTTTGGATACAATCTGGGTTAGCACCCGAACGTCCCTTTCAGACAGTTTCCTTTTGCGTCCACAGTTAACCCTGTTGAATGTGGTTTGTGGTTCTTGGTGGTATGCTGACATTACCCTGGATACCGTGCCTCTTAATACATCACGTATAAAGACCATAAAGAATTGCTGTCTTGGTCACAGATGCGCGAGCAAGACGTGCACCAACAACTTGTCCTCTTTTGAACTCTGGTATGTCACCCATAATGTTGTGTGCATTGCAAAATT